>CALYKY020000178.1:0-67918 GCA_944739405.2 Euclidia mi
GGCACTGTTGCTGGAAAAATGTTATTATTCAATAAATGAGTTTTTAACTGATAATTTATAATTCTTATTTAAATTTTGTATTGACTAGGTAATTAATTTAATTTTCCTTTGAATTCTTTGATATATTGTTATATTAAATTTATTGACATTGTTAGCAATTTAATTGATTCATTTAATATTTTAAAATGTAATGTGCGTGTACTTGCTGGATTTAAGCTATTTGTTTTGATTATTTTATTTTGATTTTACATATTATTATTATTATTATATTGTGTTTGCATGCCTAAACTAAGGTAAATTGTACAAGGATTCCAATATTATATTTACCACCTGTATTGTTTGTACCTGCAATCTAAGCGAATAAACTGATTCTATTCTATTCTATTCTATTGCATCGCGTGAAAAATTATAATCAAGGTCGTCCATGGATATTAGTTTGGAGTTTTCAGTACTTACGGAATCTTTCTTAGATTCCATAGCCTGCAAAATGCGTGACCAACGTGGGTTCCGTAAATGGGTCATGACCTGAAGCAAGTGGTTTTATTATTATTATCATTATATTACTACAATTGACATTTTAACTTAAATAAATTTAGTTACTTTAAGTACAACTTTTATTTATATTAGTAGTAAAGTGATACTAAAAGAAATGTGTAACGTTATTATTAACTGTTTCATAAACTATGAAGTAAATTTTAATATTGAATGGAATTTAAACAAAATGTAATATTTTACTTTTAACATTTTTATGCACAAATAAACTGTGACTAACATAAATGTCCCACTATTGTAATTAAGCATATGGTTTAATTTACTCTTTACTTATAGAAAACTGTAACTAAACAAAAGGTTTCTCTTTATAGATAAACGTTATTGGATTAATACCTAAAAAAATTAAGGCAAACTGTGACTATACAAACTGTAACATTATATCAATGATTTTTTATTATGAATTGCGTAATTTCTTAACACAAAAACTGTGTTTAAACAAATTGAAACACTTTTCTTATTAAAACAAATTAACAACTTAAGGCCTTGCCACACGGCACAATTTTACCACTGATCAAATTTACAATCGAATTGGATTTGCCCGACTACACGACACAATCAAATCACTGATTTTCATTCCTTCCACCCGATTGGTTAACATCTAGTGGTACCGCCCACCCGATGAACTTGAGTTGGACGACTGGCGTCTACACGTCACGATTTCATCAAGTGATTTAGTCAAGTTGGACGTAAAATTGTGCCATGTGGCAAGGCCTTTACCTTTTCTGTTACGTACAGCCGTGTTTATCCAAATAATAACACTGTTACTTTAAACTTCGGTCATCACTCTTCTACGAACACGTTCTTACTGACACAATATTGTATTTCGTGAGCCGATCATGACTCGGTTTAGTAACGCTTTAATTTACGGCAGTGGCGTAAAATACAATATTTTACAAAAATGAAAAGTTTATGCTGCAGTTTACGTATATTTTAAATAGATGGCATTGATAACTCAATTCATGAAAATTTTCGTTAAGTAACGGTTTTACTTTAAAGATGCGATTGACATGTTCTCTCTATCAAGTAGCAAATTCAAACGATTGGTTATCGAACTGTTATCGTAAATTTAATGTAATCTTTTTTTTTCTTTACGTATGTTTTGCTTCTTAATATAATTTGTGTTAATTTGTGGACAATGGTGCTGGTTATTTGTATATCAATCTAGGTTAAGAAAGCATTTGTAAAATTTTGCATGTAACTGTTTTTTGTCCCGAACAAATAAAATAAAATAAAAAATATTCTCACATCACCATCTAGTCCCAAACTAAGCCGAGTTTGTACTATGGGAACTAGATAATGGACAAACATACATACATATATGTATGTACACTTTTTTCAACAAACATACATAATATTATACATAGAAACAAGCAGAAAGCTAAGACAAACATCCATGTTCACGAGCACAAATGTTTGACTTGAGCGGGAAGCGAGCCCGTGACCTTTGGCGTGGCAGTCGGTTACATTTCCGCTACGCCACCGGGTTGACAAATGATTAAGATTTAGTTAATGCATTTTTGCACCATTTTTCGGAGAACATGTAACATCTAAACTACTCTAGAATATTGCAAAGCCATTCTTGGCAAGATCCAAACTGAATTAATATCTAAACAAAGCTTATATTTTAACCTACAGGTAGTAGAGCGTTGCTGTTTTCAGAATGAATGGACCGGCTCGGCCGAGGAAGCACTACCCCTTCGTCATGAAAATAAAATTAACTTTAAAAATTATTCTTCAAAATTTCGCAAAATTATAAAATTGACGCAAAAGGCTCAAAATAATTACTTATTAAACACCTCTCGTAATAAATCAAAGGCTTCATGGCAAATTATTAACAATAAAACACCCTGTATCGACCCAATTACTCAGATAAATGTGGAGAATAAGACTATCACGGATCCGATTGAAATTGCAAATGCCTTCAACAATCACTTCATTGACCAAATAAAGAGTAATACTTTAGTATCAAATTAACACACTGGAATAACTAGTAATCCGCACTCTATGTTTATGATTCCAGTATCACCACAAGACATAATGGCCGTTATAAAATCTCTCAAAAATAAGAATAGTTTTGGTTATGATGGAATAGCTACTAGGGTTATAAAATTTGTGTCAGATGATATTGCATTTCATCTCAGCCATATTATCAATTTATGCATCTGCTCTGGCGTGTTTCCCAACGCATTAAAAATAAGTATTGTTAAACCACTTTTTAAAAAAGATGACAGAGCGAACCTTGATAACTATAGACCAATTGCCTTAATTCCCGTGTTTGCCAAAATCATAGAAAATTATATATAATGCACTTTACAAATTTTTAGATAAATACAATGTTTTGTGTAAGGAGCAGATGGGATTTAGACAAAATAGGGATATAAATACCGCTATCTTCGAATTACTTAATGTGATTGCGAAAAATGTAGACAACAGAATACCTACATGTGCCATCTATACCGATATGCGTAAGGCGTTTGATTGTGTCAATCATGAAACTCTGCTACATAAACTTAATATCTACGGTATCCGAGGAAACATACTTAGCCTTCTGAAATCCTACCTTAGTGACCGCAAACAGTATACGGAAATTACTTGGATATCCATTAGAACCAAACGTGAAAATAAATACTTATCTAAAGATAGAGTTATCAAATACGGTGTACCTCAAGGGAGTGTCTTAGGTCCTCTCCTATTCTTCCTCTATATAAATGACTTGCCAAGTAATATCCAGCATCCAATGATATTGTTTGCTGACGATAGCACCGCTATAATTAAATGTACTGACATTAGAGAATATGAAAATGACATAAATCGCGCACTTAATGACGTAGTACACTGGTTTGACATTAATAATTTAATAATTAATTTATCAAAGACAAATATAATGCATTTTTATCAACGGACATCTGTAAAACAATTAATAATAGAATATAATGGGCAAGGTATTAATCAAATAAATGTAGCAAATTTTTTTGGAATACTGATAGACAGCCAGCTAACCTGGAAACCTCAAGCGGAAGAAGTATGCAAGAAACTAAGCACTTCTGCATATATACTATTTAACCTATCAAAAAAAGTTAACACAGCCACAGCATTGGTGGCATATCATGGTTTGGTAGCATCTGTTCTAAGATTTGGTATAGTGTTTTGGGGTAACTGTAGCTTAAGGGAACAAGTATTCAAGGCACAGAAGCGCTGCATACGGGCTATGTGTGGTCTGAGAATGACTGACAGTTGTGTACCTATGTTTAAGTCCCTAAAAGTATTAACATTTTCATCAATGTATATCTTAGAAGTAGCGGTTTTTGTAAAGGTTCACAAACATTACTTTAGGGCATTAGCTGACTCTAGAAAAGGACCTTTAAGAAGTCAATATAAAAACCTATTGCATGTTGGTGACTATAATACAACTTTGCTTAAGAAAAATGTATTTGGTATAGGTCCAGCTATATATAATAAAGTACCTGACACAATTAAAAATAGTACAATTGAAGAATTTAAAACGAAATTAAAGGCACTGTTGCTGGAAAAATGTTATTATTCAATAAATGAGTTTTTAACTGATAATTTATAATTCTTATTTAAATTTTGTATTGACTAGGTAATTAATTTAATTTTCCTTTGAATTCTTTGATATATTGTTATATTAAATTTATTGACATTGTTAGCAATTTAATTGATTCATTTAATATTTTAAAATGTAATGTGCGTGTACTTGCTGGATTTAAGCTATTTGTTTTGATTATTTTATTTTGATTTTACATATTATTATTATTATTATATTGTGTTTGCATGCCTAAACTAAGGTAGATTGTACAAGGATTCCAATATTATATTTACCACCTGTATTGTTTGTACCTGCAATCTAAGCGAATAAACTGATTCTATTCTATTCTATTCTATTGCATCGCGTGAAAAATTATAATCAAGGTCGTCCATGGATATTAGTTTGGAGTTTTCAGTACTTACGGAATCTTTCTTAGATTCCATAGCCTGCAAAATGCGTGACCAACGTGGGTTCCGTAAATGGGTCATGACCTGAAGCAAGTGGTTTTATTATTATTATCATTATATTACTACAATTGACATTTTAACTTAAATAAATTTAGTTACTTTAAGTACAACTTTTATTTATATTAGTAGTAAAGTGATACTAAAAGAAATGTGTAACGTTATTATTAACTGTTTCATAAACTATGAAGTAAATTTTAATATTGAATGGAATTTAAACAAAATGTAATATTTTACTTTTAACATTTTTATGCACAAATAAACTGTGACTAACATAAATGTCCCACTATTGTAATTAAGCATATGGTTTAATTTACTCTTTACTTATAGAAAACTGTAACTAAACAAAAGGTTTCTCTTTATAGATAAACGTTATTGGATTAATACCTAAAAAAATTAAGGCAAACTGTGACTATACAAACTGTAACATTATATCAATGATTTTTTATTATGAATTGCGTAATTTCTTAACACAAAAACTGTGTTTAAACAAATTGAAACACTTTTCTTATTAAAACAAATTAACAACTTAAGGCCTTGCCACACGGCACAATTTTACCACTGATCAAATTTACAATCGAATTGGATTTGCCCGACTACACGACACAATCAAATCACTGATTTTCATTCCTTCCACCCGATTGGTTAACATCTAGTGGTACCGCCCACCCGATGAACTTGAGTTGGACGACTGGCGTCTACACGTCACGATTTCATCAAGTGATTTAGTCAAGTTGGACGTAAAATTGTGCCATGTGGCAAGGCCTTTACCTTTTCTGTTACGTACAGCCGTGTTTATCCAAATAATAACACTGTTACTTTAAACTTCGGTCATCACTCTTCTACGAACACGTTCTTACTGACACAATATTGTATTTCGTGAGCCGATCATGACTCGGTTTAGTAACGCTTTAATTTACCGCAGTGGCGTAAAATACAATATTTTACAAAAATGAAAAGTTTATGCTGCAGTTTACGTATATTTTAAATAGATGGCATTGATAACTCAATTCATGAAAATTTTCGTTAAGTAACGGTTTTACTTTAAAGATGCGATTGACATGTTCTCTCTATCAAGTAGCAAATTCAAACGATTGGTTATCGAACTGTTATCGTAAATTTAATGTAATCTTTTTTTTTCTTTACGTATGTTTTGCTTCTTAATATAATTTGTGTTAATTTGTGGACAATGGTGCTGGTTATTTGTATATCAATCTAGGTTAAGAAAGCATTTGTAAAATTTTGCATGTAACTGTTTTTTGTCCCGAACAAATAAAATAAAATAAAAAATATTCTCACATCACCATCTAGTCCCAAACTAAGCCGAGTTTGTACTATGGGAACTAGATAATGGACAAACATACATACATATATGTATGTACACTTTTTTCAACAAACATACATAATATTATACATAGAAACAAGCAGAAAGCTAAGACAAACATCCATGTTCACGAGCACAAATGTTTGACTTGAGCGGGAAGCGAGCCCGTGACCTTTGGCGTGGCAGTCGGTTACATTTCCGCTACGCCACCGGGTTGACAAATGATTAAGATTTAGTTAATGCATTTTTGCACCATTTTTCGGAGAACATGTAACATCTAAACTACTCTAGAATATTGCAAAGCCATTCTTGGCAAGATCCAAACTGAATTAATATCTAAACAAAGCTTATATTTTAACCTACAGGTAGTAGAGCGTTGCTGTTTTCAGAATGAATGGACCGGCTCGGCCGAGGAAGCACTACCCCTTCGTCATGAAAATAAAATTAACTTTAAAAATTATTCTTCAAAATTTCGCAAAATTATAAAATTGACGCAAAAGGCTCAAAATAATTACTTATTAAACACCTCTCGTAATAAATCAAAGGCTTCATGGCAAATTATTAACAATAAAACACCCTGTATCGACCCAATTACTCAGATAAATGTGGAGAATAAGACTATCACGGATCCGATTGAAATTGCAAATGCCTTCAACAATCACTTCATTGACCAAATAAAGAGTAATACTTTAGTATCAAATTAACACACTGGAATAACTAGTAATCCGCACTCTATGTTTATGATTCCAGTATCACCACAAGACATAATGGCCGTTATAAAATCTCTCAAAAATAAGAATAGTTTTGGTTATGATGGAATAGCTACTAGGGTTATAAAATTTGTGTCAGATGATATTGCATTTCATCTCAGCCATATTATCAATTTATGCATCTGCTCTGGCGTGTTTCCCAACGCATTAAAAATAAGTATTGTTAAACCACTTTTTAAAAAAGATGACAGAGCGAACCTTGATAACTATAGACCAATTGCCTTAATTCCCGTGTTTGCCAAAATCATAGAAAATTATATATAATGCACTTTACAAATTTTTAGATAAATACAATGTTTTGTGTAAGGAGCAGATGGGATTTAGACAAAATAGGGATATAAATACCGCTATCTTCGAATTACTTAATGTGATTGCGAAAAATGTAGACAACAGAATACCTACATGTGCCATCTATACCGATATGCGTAAGGCGTTTGATTGTGTCAATCATGAAACTCTGCTACATAAACTTAATATCTACGGTATCCGAGGAAACATACTTAGCCTTCTGAAATCCTACCTTAGTGACCGCAAACAGTATACGGAAATTACTTGGATATCCATTAGAACCAAACGTGAAAATAAATACTTATCTAAAGATAGAGTTATCAAATACGGTGTACCTCAAGGGAGTGTCTTAGGTCCTCTCCTATTCTTCCTCTATATAAATGACTTGCCAAGTAATATCCAGCATCCAATGATATTGTTTGCTGACGATAGCACCGCTATAATTAAATGTACTGACATTAGAGAATATGAAAATGACATAAATCGCGCACTTAATGACGTAGTACACTGGTTTGACATTAATAATTTAATAATTAATTTATCAAAGACAAATATAATGCATTTTTATCAACGGACATCTGTAAAACAATTAATAATAGAATATAATGGGCAAGGTATTAATCAAATAAATGTAGCAAATTTTTTTGGAATACTGATAGACAGCCAGCTAACCTGGAAACCTCAAGCGGAAGAAGTATGCAAGAAACTAAGCACTTCTGCATATATACTATTTAACCTATCAAAAAAAGTTAACACAGCCACAGCATTGGTGGCATATCATGGTTTGGTAGCATCTGTTCTAAGATTTGGTATAGTGTTTTGGGGTAACTGTAGCTTAAGGGAACAAGTATTCAAGGCACAGAAGCGCTGCATACGGGCTATGTGTGGTCTGAGAATGACTGACAGTTGTGTACCTATGTTTAAGTCCCTAAAAGTATTAACATTTTCATCAATGTATATCTTAGAAGTAGCGGTTTTTGTAAAGGTTCACAAACATTACTTTAGGGCATTAGCTGACTCTAGAAAAGGACCTTTAAGAAGTCAATATAAAAACCTATTGCATGTTGGTGACTATAATACAACTTTGCTTAAGAAAAATGTATTTGGTATAGGTCCAGCTATATATAATAAAGTACCTGACACAATTAAAAATAGTACAATTGAAGAATTTAAAACGAAATTAAAGGCACTGTTGCTGGAAAAATGTTATTATTCAATAAATGAGTTTTTAACTGATAATTTATAATTCTTATTTAAATTTTGTATTGACTAGGTAATTAATTTAATTTTCCTTTGAATTCTTTGATATATTGTTATATTAAATTTATTGACATTGTTAGCAATTTAATTGATTCATTTAATATTTTAAAATGTAATGTGCGTGTACTTGCTGGATTTAAGCTATTTGTTTTGATTATTTTATTTTGATTTTACATATTATTATTATTATTATATTGTGTTTGCATGCCTAAACTAAGGTAGATTGTACAAGGATTCCAATATTATATTTACCACCTGTATTGTTTGTACCTGCAATCTAAGCGAATAAACTGATTCTATTCTATTCTATTCTATTGCATCGCGTGAAAAATTATAATCAAGGTCGTCCATGGATATTAGTTTGGAGTTTTCAGTACTTACGGAATCTTTCTTAGATTCCATAGCCTGCAAAATGCGTGACCAACGTGGGTTCCGTAAATGGGTCATGACCTGAAGCAAGTGGTTTTATTATTATTATCATTATATTACTACAATTGACATTTTAACTTAAATAAATTTAGTTACTTTAAGTACAACTTTTATTTATATTAGTAGTAAAGTGATACTAAAAGAAATGTGTAACGTTATTATTAACTGTTTCATAAACTATGAAGTAAATTTTAATATTGAATGGAATTTAAACAAAATGTAATATTTTACTTTTAACATTTTTATGCACAAATAAACTGTGACTAACATAAATGTCCCACTATTGTAATTAAGCATATGGTTTAATTTACTCTTTACTTATAGAAAACTGTAACTAAACAAAAGGTTTCTCTTTATAGATAAACGTTATTGGATTAATACCTAAAAAAATTAAGGCAAACTGTGACTATACAAACTGTAACATTATATCAATGATTTTTTATTATGAATTGCGTAATTTCTTAACACAAAAACTGTGTTTAAACAAATTGAAACACTTTTCTTATTAAAACAAATTAACAACTTAAGGCCTTGCCACACGGCACAATTTTACCACTGATCAAATTTACAATCGAATTGGATTTGCCCGACTACACGACACAATCAAATCACTGATTTTCATTCCTTCCACCCGATTGGTTAACATCTAGTGGTACCGCCCACCCGATGAACTTGAGTTGGACGACTGGCGTCTACACGTCACGATTTCATCAAGTGATTTAGTCAAGTTGGACGTAAAATTGTGCCATGTGGCAAGGCCTTTACCTTTTCTGTTACGTACAGCCGTGTTTATCCAAATAATAACACTGTTACTTTAAACTTCGGTCATCACTCTTCTACGAACACGTTCTTACTGACACAATATTGTATTTCGTGAGCCGATCATGACTCGGTTTAGTAACGCTTTAATTTACCGCAGTGGCGTAAAATACAATATTTTACAAAAATGAAAAGTTTATGCTGCAGTTTACGTATATTTTAAATAGATGGCATTGATAACTCAATTCATGAAAATTTTCGTTAAGTAACGGTTTTACTTTAAAGATGCGATTGACATGTTCTCTCTATCAAGTAGCAAATTCAAACGATTGGTTATCGAACTGTTATCGTAAATTTAATGTAATCTTTTTTTTTCTTTACGTATGTTTTGCTTCTTAATATAATTTGTGTTAATTTGTGGACAATGGTGCTGGTTATTTGTATATCAATCTAGGTTAAGAAAGCATTTGTAAAATTTTGCATGTAACTGTTTTTTGTCCCGAACAAATAAAATAAAATAAAAAATATTCTCACATCACCATCTAGTCCCAAACTAAGCCGAGTTTGTACTATGGGAACTAGATAATGGACAAACATACATACATATATGTATGTACACTTTTTTCAACAAACATACATAATATTATACATAGAAACAAGCAGAAAGCTAAGACAAACATCCATGTTCACGAGCACAAATGTTTGACTTGAGCGGGAAGCGAGCCCGTGACCTTTGGCGTGGCAGTCGGTTACATTTCCGCTACGCCACCGGGTTGACAAATGATTAAGATTTAGTTAATGCATTTTTGCACCATTTTTCGGAGAACATGTAACATCTAAACTACTCTAGAATATTGCAAAGCCATTCTTGGCAAGATCCAAACTGAATTAATATCTAAACAGAGCTTATATTTTAACCTACAGGTAGTAGAGCGTTGCTGTTTTCAGAATGAATGGACCGGCTCGGCCGAGGAAGCACTACCCTTTCGTCATGAAAATAAAATTAACTTTAAAAATTATTCTTCAAAATTTCGCAAAATTATAAAATTGACGCAAAAGGCTCAAAATAATTACTTATTAAACACCTCTCGTAATAAATCAAAGGCTTCATGGCAAATTATTAACAATAAAACACCCTGTATCGACCCAATTACTCAGATAAATGTGGAGAATAAGACTATCACGGATCCGATTGAAATTGCAAATGCCTTCAACAATCACTTCATTGACCAAATAAAGAGTAATACTTTAGTATCAAATTAACACACTGGAATAACTAGTAATCCGCACTCTATGTTTATGATGCCAGTATCACCACAAGACATAATGGCCGTTATAAAATCTCTCAAAAATAAGAATAGTTTTGGTTATGATGGAATAGCTACTAGGGTTATAAAATTTGTGTCAGATGATATTGCATTTCATCTCAGCCATATTATCAATTTATGCATCTGCTCTGGCGTGTTTCCCAACGCATTAAAAATAAGTATTGTTAAACCACTTTTTAAAAAAGATGACAGAGCGAACCTTGATAACTATAGACCAATTGCCTTAATTCCCGTGTTTGCCAAAATCATAGAGAAAATTATATATAATGCACTTTACAAATTTTTAGATAAATACAATGTTTTGTGTAAGGAGCAGATGGGATTTAGACAAAATAGGGATATAAATACCGCTATCTTCGAATTACTTAATGTGATTGCGAAAAATGTAGACAACAGAATACCTACATGTGCCATCTATACCGATATGCGTAAGGCGTTTGATTGTGTCAATCATGAAACTCTGCTACATAAACTTAATATCTACGGTATCCGAGGAAACATACTTAGCCTTCTGAAATCCTACCTTAGTGACCGCAAACAGTATACGGAAATTACTTGGATATCCATTAGAACCAAACGTGAAAATAAATACTTATCTAAAGATAGAGTTATCAAATACGGTGTACCTCAAGGGAGTGTCTTAGGTCCTCTCCTATTCTTCCTCTATATAAATGACTTGCCAAGTAATATCCAGCATCCAATGATATTGTTTGCTGACGATAGTACCGCTATAATTAAATGTACTGACATTAGAGAATATGAAAATGACATAAATCGCGCACTTAATGACGTAGTACACTGGTTTGACATTAATAATTTAATAATTAATTTATCAAAGACAAATATAATGCATTTTTATCAACGGACATCTGTAAAACAATTAATAATAGAATATAATGGGCAAGGTATTAATCAAATAAATGTAGCAATTTTTTTTGGAATACTGATAGACAGCCAGCTAACCTGGAAACCTCAAGCGGAAGAAGTATGCAAGAAACTAAGCACTTCTGCATATATACTATTTAACCTATCAAAAAAAGTTAACACAGCCACAGCATTGGTGGCATATCATGGTTTGGTAGCATCTGTTCTAAGATTTGGTATAGTGTTTTGGGGTAACTGTAGCTTAAGGGAACAAGTATTCAAGGCACAGAAGCGCTGCATACGGGCTATGTGTGGTCTGAGAATGACTGACAGTTGTGTACCTATGTTTAAGTCCCTAAAAGTATTAACATTTTCATCAATGTATATCTTAGAAGTAGCGGTTTTTGTAAAGGTTCACAAACATTACTTTAGGGCATTAGCTGACTCTAGAAAAGGACCTTTAAGAAGTCAATATAAAAACCTATTGCATGTTGGTGACTATAATACAACTTTGCTTAAGAAAAATGTATTTGGTATAGGTCCAGCTATATATAATAAAGTACCTGACACAATTAAAAATAGTACAATTGAAGAATTTAAAACGAAATTAAAGGCACTGTTGCTGGAAAAATGTTATTATTCAATAAATGAGTTTTTAACTGATAATTTATAATTCTTATTTAAATTTTGTATTGACTAGGTAATTAATTTAATTTTCCTTTGAATTCTTTGATATATTGTTATATTAAATTTATTGACATTGTTAGCAATTTAATTGATTCATTTAATATTTTAAAATGTAATGTGCGTGTACTTGCTGGATTTAAGCTATTTGTTTTGATTATTTTATTTTGATTTTACATATTATTATTATTATTATATTGTGTTTGCATGCCTAAACTAAGGTAGATTGTACAAGGATTCCAATATTATATTTACCACCTGTATTGTTTGTACCTGCAATCTAAGCGAATAAACTGATTCTATTCTATTCTATTCTATTGCATCGCGTGAAAAATTATAATCAAGGTCGTCCATGGATATTAGTTTGGAGTTTTCAGTACTTACGGAATCTTTCTTAGATTCCATAGCCTGCAAAATGCGTGACCAACGTGGGTTCCGTAAATGGGTCATGACCTGAAGCAAGTGGTTTTATTATTATTCTCATTATATTACTACAATTGACATTTTAACTTAAATAAATTTAGTTACTTTAAGTACAACTTTTATTTATATTAGTAGTAAAGTGATACTAAAAGAAATGTGTAACGTTATTATTAACTGTTTCATAAACTATGAAGTAAATTTTAATATTGAATGGAATTTAAACAAAATGTAATATTTTACTTTTAACATTTTTATGCACAAATAAACTGTGACTAACATAAATGTCCCACTATTGTAATTAAGCATATGGTTTAATTTACTCTTTACTTATAGAAAACTGTAACTAAACAAAAGGTTTCTCTTTATAGATAAACGTTATTGGATTAATACCTAAAAAAATTAAGGCAAACTGTGACTATACAAACTGTAACATTATATCAATGATTTTTTATTATGAATTGCGTAATTTCTTAACACAAAAACTGTGTTTAAACAAATTGAAACACTTTTCTTATTAAAACAAATTAACAACTTAAGGCCTTGCCACACGGCACAATTTTACCACTGATCAAATTTACAATCGAATTGGATTTGCCCGACTACACGACACAATCAAATCACTGATTTTCATTCCTTCCACCCGATTGGTTAACATCTAGTGGTACCGCCCACCCGATGAACTTGAGTTGGACGACTGGCGTCTACACGTCACGATTTCATCAAGTGATTTAGTCAAGTTGGACGTAAAATTGTGCCATGTGGCAAGGCCTTTACCTTTTCTGTTACGTACAGCCGTGTTTATCCAAATAATAACACTGTTACTTTAAACTTCGGTCATCACTCTTCTACGAACACGTTCTTACTGACACAATATTGTATTTCGTGAGCCGATCATGACTCGGTTTAGTAACGCTTTAATTTACCGCAGTGGCGTAAAATACAATATTTTACAAAAATGAAAAGTTTATGCTGCAGTTTACGTATATTTTAAATAGATGGCATTGATAACTCAATTCATGAAAATTTTCGTTAAGTAACGGTTTTACTTTAAAGATGCGATTGACATGTTCTCTCTATCAAGTAGCAAATTCAAACGATTGGTTATCGAACTGTTATCGTAAATTTAATGTAATCTTTTTTTTTCTTTACGTATGTTTTGCTTCTTAATATAATTTGTGTTAATTTGTGGACAATGGTGCTGGTTATTTGTATATCAATCTAGGTTAAGAAAGCATTTGTAAAATTTTGCATGTAACTGTTTTTTGTCCCGAACAAATAAAATAAAATAAAAAATATTCTCACATCACCATCTAGTCCCAAACTAAGCCGAGTTTGTACTATGGGAACTAGATAATGGACAAACATACATACATATATGTATGTACACTTTTTTCAACAAACATACATAATATTATACATAGAAACAAGCAGAAAGCTAAGACAAACATCCATGTTCACGAGCACAAATGTTTGACTTGAGCGGGAAGCGAGCCCGTGACCTTTGGCGTGGCAGTCGGTTACATTTCCGCTACGCCACCGGGTTGACAAATGATTAAGATTTAGTTAATGCATTTTTGCACCATTTTTCGGAGAACATGTAACATCTAAACTACTCTAGAATATTGCAAAGCCATTCTTGGCAAGATCCAAACTGAATTAATATCTAAACAAAGCTTATATTTTAACCTACAGGTAGTAGAGCGTTGCTGTTTTCAGAATGAATGGACCGGCTCGGCCGAGGAAGCACTACCCCTTCGTCATGAAAATAAAATTAACTTTAAAAATTATTCTTCAAAATTTCGCAAAATTATAAAATTGACGCAAAAGGCTCAAAATAATTACTTATTAAACACCTCTCGTAATAAATCAAAGGCTTCATGGCAAATTATTAACAATAAAACACCCTGTATCGACCCAATTACTCAGATAAATGTGGAGAATAAGACTATCACGGATCCGATTGAAATTGCAAATGCCTTCAACAATCACTTCATTGACCAAATAAAGAGTAATACTTTAGTATCAAATTAACACACTGGAATAACTAGTAATCCGCACTCTATGTTTATGATTCCAGTATCACCACAAGACATAATGGCCGTTATAAAATCTCTCAAAAATAAGAATAGTTTTGGTTATGATGGAATAGCTACTAGGGTTATAAAATTTGTGTCAGATGATATTGCATTTCATCTCAGCCATATTATCAATTTATGCATCTGCTCTGGCGTGTTTCCCAACGCATTAAAAATAAGTATTGTTAAACCACTTTTTAAAAAAGATGACAGAGCGAACCTTGATAACTATAGACCAATTGCCTTAATTCCCGTGTTTGCCAAAATCATAGAAAATTATATATAATGCACTTTACAAATTTTTAGATAAATACAATGTTTTGTGTAAGGAGCAGATGGGATTTAGACAAAATAGGGATATAAATACCGCTATCTTCGAATTACTTAATGTGATTGCGAAAAATGTAGACAACAGAATACCTACATGTGCCATCTATACCGATATGCGTAAGGCGTTTGATTGTGTCAATCATGAAACTCTGCTACATAAACTTAATATCTACGGTATCCGAGGAAACATACTTAGCCTTCTGAAATCCTACCTTAGTGACCGCAAACAGTATACGGAAATTACTTGGATATCCATTAGAACCAAACGTGAAAATAAATACTTATCTAAAGATAGAGTTATCAAATACGGTGTACCTCAAGGGAGTGTCTTAGGTCCTCTCCTATTCTTCCTCTATATAAATGACTTGCCAAGTAATATCCAGCATCCAATGATATTGTTTGCTGACGATAGCACCGCTATAATTAAATGTACTGACATTAGAGAATATGAAAATGACATAAATCGCGCACTTAATGACGTAGTACACTGGTTTGACATTAATAATTTAATAATTAATTTATCAAAGACAAATATAATGCATTTTTATCAACGGACATCTGTAAAACAATTAATAATAGAATATAATGGGCAAGGTATTAATCAAATAAATGTAGCAATTTTTTTTGGAATACTGATAGACAGCCAGCTAACCTGGAAACCTCAAGCGGAAGAAGTATGCAAGAAACTAAGCACTTCTGCATATATACTATTTAACCTATCAAAAAAAGTTAACACAGCCACAGCATTGGTGGCATATCATGGTTTGGTAGCATCTGTTCTAAGATTTGGTATAGTGTTTTGGGGTAACTGTAGCTTAAGGGAACAAGTATTCAAGGCACAGAAGCGCTGCATACGGGCTATGTGTGGTCTGAGAATGACTGACAGTTGTGTACCTATGTTTAAGTCCCTAAAAGTATTAACATTTTCATCAATGTATATCTTAGAAGTAGCGGTTTTTGTAAAGGTTCACAAACATTACTTTAGGGCATTAGCTGACTCTAGAAAAGGACCTTTAAGAAGTCAATATAAAAACCTATTGCATGTTGGTGACTATAATACAACTTTGCTTAAGAAAAATGTATTTGGTATAGGTCCAGCTATATATAATAAAGTACCTGACACAATTAAAAATAGTACAATTGAAGAATTTAAAACGAAATTAAAGGCACTGTTGCTGGAAAAATGTTATTATTCAATAAATGAGTTTTTAACTGATAATTTATAATTCTTATTTAAATTTTGTATTGACTAGGTAATTAATTTAATTTTCCTTTGAATTCTTTGATATATTGTTATATTAAATTTATTGACATTGTTAGCAATTTAATTGATTCATTTAATATTTTAAAATGTAATGTGCGTGTACTTGCTGGATTTAAGCTATTTGTTTTGATTATTTTATTTTGATTTTACATATTATTATTATTATTATATTGTGTTTGCATGCCTAAACTAAGGTAAATTGTACAAGGATTCCAATATTATATTTACCACCTGTATTGTTTGTACCTGCAATCTAAGCGAATAAACTGATTCTATTCTATTCTATTCTATTGCATCGCGTGAAAAATTATAATCAAGGTCGTCCATGGATATTAGTTTGGAGTTTTCAGTACTTACGGAATCTTTCTTAGATTCCATAGCCTGCAAAATGCGTGACCAACTTGGGTTCCGTAAATGGGTCATGACCTGAAGCAAGTGGTTTTATTATTATTATCATTATATTACTACAATTGACATTTTAACTTAAATAAATTTAGTTACTTTAAGTACAACTTTTATTTATATTAGTAGTAAAGTGATACTAAAAGAAATGTGTAACGTTATTATTAACTGTTTCATAAACTATGAAGTAAATTTTAATATTGAATGGAATTTAAACAAAATGTAATATTTTACTTTTAACATTTTTATGCACAAATAAACTGTGACTAACATAAATGTCCCACTATTGTAATTAAGCATATGGTTTAATTTACTCTTTACTTATAGAAAACTGTAACTAAACAAAAGGTTTCTCTTTATAGATAAACGTTATTGGATTAATACCTAAAAAAATTAAGGCAAACTGTGACTATACAAACTGTAACATTATATCAATGATTTTTTATTATGAATTGCGTAATTTCTTAACACAAAAACTGTGTTTAAACAAATTGAAACACTTTTCTTATTAAAACAAATTAACAACTTAAGGCCTTGCCACACGGCACAATTTTACCACTGATCAAATTTACAATCGAATTGGATTTGCCCGACTACACGACACAATCAAATCACTGATTTTCATTCCTTCCACCCGATTGGTTAACATCTAGTGGTACCGCCCACCCGATGAACTTGAGTTGGACGACTGGCGTCTACACGTCACGATTTCATCAAGTGATTTAGTCAAGTTGGACGTAAAATTGTGCCATGTGGCAAGGCCTTTACCTTTTCTGTTACGTACAGCCGTGTTTATCCAAATAATAACACTGTTACTTTAAACTTCGGTCATCACTCTTCTACGAACACGTTCTTACTGACACAATATTGTATTTCGTGAGCCGATCATGACTCGGTTTAGTAACGCTTTAATTTACCGCAGTGGCGTAAAATACAATATTTTACAAAAATGAAAAGTTTATGCTGCAGTTTACGTATATTTTAAATAGATGGCATTGATAACTCAATTCATGAAAATTTTCGTTAAGTAACGGTTTTACTTTAAAGATGCGATTGACATGTTCTCTCTATCAAGTAGCAAATTCAAACGATTGGTTATCGAACTGTTATCGTAAATTTAATGTAATCTTTTTTTTTCTTTACGTATGTTTTGCTTCTTAATATAATTTGTGTTAATTTGTGGACAATGGTGCTGGTTATTTGTATATCAATCTAGGTTAAGAAAGCATTTGTAAAATTTTGCATGTAACTGTTTTTTGTCCCGAACAAATAAAATAAAATAAAAAATATTCTCACATCACCATCTAGTCCCAAACTAAGCCGAGTTTGTACTATGGGAACTAGATAATGGACAAACATACATACATATATGTATGTACACTTTTTTCTACAAACATACATAATATTATACATAGAAACAAGCAGAAAGCTAAGACAAACATCCATGTTCACGAGCACAAATGTTTGACTTGAGCGGGAAGCGAGCCCGTGACCTTTGGCGTGGCAGTCGGTTACATTTCCGCTACGCCACCGGGTTGACAAATGATTAAGATTTAGTTAATGCATTTTTGCACCATTTTTCGGAGAACATGTAACATCTAAACTACTCTAGAATATTGCAAAGCCATTCTTGGCAAGATCCAAACTGAATTAATATCTAAACAGAGCTTATATTTTAACCTACAGGTAGTAGAGCGTTGCTGTTTTCAGAATGAATGGACCGGCTCGACCGAGGAAGCACTACCCTTTCACAGAAAATCGACGTAAAGTAACAGTACCTAAACTGTTGCGTTTCGGTCGGTGAGTGAGAGTGTCGGAGGTCCTATCCCCTATTCCTTCTCCCTCATCCCACTCCTCATCCTAACCTTTTTCGTAGTAGTATTAATTCTATCGGTATCAATTTTGTAATCTAACAGTATCTACCTGAATTCAGCCAAATCCAATATTTCTGATAAATATCGAATTGTATTTGGTACAATAAAGCTGCATCTTAACTATTTGAAATAGGCATACTGGGATAGTGATATTATTAATTTGTTTGTTAATTGCTTTCATATTGAATACTTATTCATCATCAGCCTTTAACAGACCACTTCTGGACTAGGCCTCTCCTTTGAAAGGAGGAATTGGCCTACTATACCACGCTGGCCAAACGGTTTGGTATAAGATTTGTATCACGTTTTCCTACTCTTACAGTGCTGTTCTCTGGATAATATGCTCCCTCTGTCGGCTCTTACGACATTCATGGGATGATACGAGGTGGTGACATTTCGGATTCTTAATCCGTCACCACACGGACAATACTTTTGAATACTAATATTCTATATCTCGATAATAACGCCATCTACCGAAGCGATTGTTGCGTAATTTTTGCGGTCCTTTTGGTTTTTGTGCTCGATCATTGAAAATACTACTATGAAACTAAGAGATTTAGGAGTTTGCTGTCCTACAAACTCCGCTATCTGACATGAGACAACATAGTCTAATCATTAATCATTTTGAAATCACATACATACAGTCGGCTACATAAGGTGTTATATACATATTTAAGTGATTTTGAATATGTTTATAATACTTCAAATTATTTTGTACGATATCTACACATAGAGCAACAAAACTGCATCATAGTTTATAAATAAAGAATTATGATAATCAGAGAGTTCCAACGTATAACAGACTTAGCAAAGATTTTGAAGTGCGTAGCAACTTATGTAGTCGATTGTACATACTTTGTAACGGGTTCTGGTAGTAAAACGTAGAAAGGGTTCTATGTGTTTATTTGCCGAGTATTGTCTCACTTCCCTTGCCACGAGTATGACCGATCAACAACACGACACTGGCCTGAACACTAAGGGCTGCAGTCTCCCACGCTGTTCCCTCCGGTAGTGTGTAGGCAGGCTGCTCGAAGGCTGCGCGTAGCGGTAGATCCTCGCAGGCCGTTGGTTCAGCTGGTAGACGCCGGCGGTGCGAGTACGATGAGCAGGGCAGGCCAGACTCTTCGGCAGTGGTGACGCCGAAAGCGATGCAGGAAAGTGTAGCGGTCTACGAGCGTAGCCGGAGTCTTAAGGTGAACCTGGAACCCGTAGCTGGGACCAGGATACACGTAGATACGACATAGGGTCAGTAGGTACGCTTAGTTATAGTAGGTAGGTAGTAGAAGCGACGTTAGAGTAGCGGTCCGGCCTCTCTGTCGGCCCCTTTATATACCGGGCCCTCCATCAGGGTGGGAGTCCGTTTATGACCATATTTGGTCAGGCTTTGCGAGCGCGGACGATGGCTTTCTCTGATTGGCCGAGCGTATGGGCGGTACTGTGACGCAACGCGGTAAGTACCGGACATACGTTACAATACCGCCCACCTTAGGAGAGGATTTTACGTGGCTAACAAGGAAAATCCGACTAGCTGCGTTAGGTCTATGAGTCCGCTACTGTCCAAGCTAAGACGGCATATAGAGAGAAGGAAGGGAAGGTCTTCTACGGTTTTTAACAAATAGTTAGGCACCATAGTGTAGAAGTTTTAGGTCCTTAATGTGCCAAAACCCAATAGAATTTCCAGACGCGTCCGACAACTCGTAAACGAGATGCGACTTTTTATTAATCACTATGCACTTCACGAATTTAGGGGCTAGTTTCTTACAGAAGGACTTATCCTTGTCGCTCTGATAAAAAGTCCTTTTCCACACAGTGTCTCCCACGTTAAACTCAGCTGGTTTACGGCGTAAATTATACGTTTGGGAATTCCTAGCATGAACTTGAATGAGGAGTGCCTGAACTTTGTCAAATATGCCTGATAAGTGACCTATGTTTTCTGCGTAATTGTCCCTAGGTATGTATACTATATCATCAGCGTCCGTGTCGACATAGTGTGAGCCGCATGAAACTAGTTCACGTCCATAGACTAAAAAACTAGGTGTATAGCCCGTGACTTCATTAACTGCAGTATTTAATGCAAACTGCACCTTAGGTAGGAGAGTGTCCCATAATCTCTGGTCATTTCCTACAAACGCCGCTAAGGTAGAACCAATGGTTTTATTATAGCGTTCGACCGTATTGACATGTGGGGAATATTTAGGAGTATAATGAAGATTAGGGATTTTGTACTTGCGCAACATAGCTTTTAAAGTAGCACTGACAAACTGTTTACCATTGTCCAATATAATTGTAGATGGTATACCATGAACTAAAAATATTTTTTCTTCCAAAATATTAGTTACTAGAGGAGCCAGCAGCTACGCCTGCATTTTTTTAAATTTACCCGTTTTGGCCGATCCCGTGGGAATTTCGGGAAATCCCTTCTTAGTGCACCCCTACGGTACCCAAGGAATATACATGCCAAATTTCAGCTTCCTGCGCCCAATAGTTTCGGCTGTAGCGTGTCTGTCAGTCAGTCAGTAACGCAAGGATTTTATATATTAAGATTATTTCAGCAACTGCTGAAATAATCTTAATATATAATATGCGCCTGATAGGAAAAAGTAGACAGTATTTACTAAAACAGCGAGTTACTACAAAGATGTAGGCGTTTTGTTTTCTTGTGACGGGTAGTGGCCCCACCAAATCTACACTAATGGTTTGGAAGGGTCGTGAACACACTTTGGGTCGTCCCATGGTTCCCAATGGTGCATAATTCTGATGTTTGTGCGCGATACAAGTGTCGCAAGAATTTATGAACTTAACTACGTGATCGCGCATTTTGGGCCAATAGTAACGCAGTGCTAAGCGCTTGTCAGTTTTAAATATACCGAAATGCCCCGAAGTGGGTTCGGCATGGTTCTCTAATATGGCATTATTTCGATCAGAAGAAGGTAGTACTTCTTTCCATTCGAACTCCTTACGTAGCACACACCTAGATTTAATCAAAAATAATAAATCGTATATTTATTATTTTTAATAGAATAGTCTGGATAGTCACTAGGCGAAGATAAACAACTATTGTAGGTGGCTGAATACCATTGATCAGTGTCAACATTAGGGTCATTCACGTTATTATTATTCGCGTTAATTATATTTACAGGTAGGGATCGTGATAACGCATCGGCTATAATATTATCTGCGCCACGCCGATGCTTTATTTCGAAGTTAAAGGCTGATAGACGAACCGACCACCGAGCTAATCTACCAGTCGGGTTGCTCAAGTTTAGGAACCATTTCAGTGCGGAATGGTCAGTATACACAACAAACTTTAACCCGTTATCTAAATAACAGCGCCAATATTCGAGGGCTGTTAGAACTGCTAATGTCTCCCGTTCTGTTATACTGTAGTTTTGTTCCTGTGCATTTAGTGACCTACTCATGTAAGCGATAGGTAGTTCCACGCCACCTATTTCTTGTGTTAGTAACCCACCGATGCCGCTCGCACTCGCATCTTTGTGAACTTAAGAAAGATTTCTCGTAATCGGGACACGATAATATTGGTGCGGAGCTTAACAATTGTTTTAGTTTACAAAACGAGTCATCAGCTTCCACCGACCACTGGAATGGTGCAGCTTTCTTACCGGTAGAAGTAAGTTTGTTCAAAGGACGAGCAATAGTACTAAAATTAGGTATAAATCGCCGATACCATGATGCAATGCCTAAGAACCTTTTGACTTCTTTTTTATTCTTAAGCGTAGCATATTGAAGAATGGCTTCCACCTTACATGGGTCTACTTGTAATCCTTTAGAGTTTACTACGTAGCCCAAGTACTTCAATTCATCACGGAAGAATTTAGATTTTTCTAAGTTAATGGTAAGGTTGGCCGATTTTAATTTTTCGTATACTTTATTTAATAGTGACACATGAGCATTAAAAGATGGCCATATAAGCACGATATCATCTAAGAAAACGAATACAGAGTTTTCGAATTCAGGGCTGTTCGTAAACAAGTGATCCACCAAACGCTGTTGTGTCGCAGGCGCATTCGTTAAACCAAACGGCATAGTCACAAATCTAAATGTTCCTCTAGTAGGCACATAGAACGCAGTCTTATCACGATCACATTCGCGAAGAGGCGTCTGCCAAAAGGACTTAGATAAGTCTATACTACTTAGATATCTAGCGTTCCTAAGGTTGTCTAAAATTTCGGATACGTAAGGTAGTTTGTACGCGTCTTTTTTAGTAATAGAATTAAGTTTCCGACTATCTAAACAAAACCTTAGTTTACCGTCCTTCTTAGGCGTTAGTAAAATTGGTAACGACCACGGACTTTCGCATTTTTCTACCACTCCCAATGCAAGCATTTCGTCTAATTCGTCAATAATTATTTTTAATTTCGCCGGCGGTAACCTATAATATCTTTGGCGTATCGGCGCAGAATCGCCAGTGTCTATTGCATGTTCTATTAAGTGAGTTCGTCCTAAACCGGTTTTTTCAGTAGAAATCGACTCGTATTGCTTTATAATTAACTTAGCCGTTCTTTGTTGTGACTCACTCAACTCACTAAAAGATTGCAATACGTTCGTGTTAATCGGCTTATTTTCACTTAACACACTTCACGGCAATGTTTTAGACATGCATACGGATGAGATATGGTTAGGCAGTAATTTAAATAGTTTCCAGAAATCGATGCCTAAAATTAAATTACTTGTAACTTCTGGAATAATATAAGCTTTCAATAAGTGGGTTTGATTATTAAAAGTAGTGAGTAAGTTGATAAGACCGCGCGGCAACAAGATATTTCCATTCGCGGTCCGAATGGAATTAGTGTTGTAACACTGCTGTATTTCTAACCCGGTTTTAGTAATTACCTCCAGATGGGAGTTGTTACCTAAAATTGTAATGGCTGAACCGGAATCGAGCAATCCACAAATAGGTAAACTGTTAATCGTTACGTTAACATAGGGCCGTAGGTCATTTTAAGGTTTATCATCCAGGATCGAGGCGACGGAATAACTAGAGAAAAACACTTATAGAGTGTTTAGCCAATTTCTCCAATCATCTTTGTCAAAATTGGTTGAATAGATTGTAGAACCTAATTTAGATTTTGACACGCCCCGACCCTGACCAACTATTTTTTTGGTTTCGTCGATTTACAGTTCGGGCAGTTAGGGAATGTCACATCCCTACGGCCGCACTTGACGCAAATTGCGAACCGATCGCGTTTGCATTCATTCAAACTGTGATCATTGATACGGCAGCGCGGGCAGTACTTGGACGTGACTAGAGCGACAGAGCTAGGTTTAGACTTAGGTTTGCTAGGTTAGTTGTTCTCAGTGTATTCGGGTTTTCCAGACATACCCTCTATAGTAGCAACGGGATAATTATTGTAGGAATTATTACGCGCTCGGTTATTAGGTTTGTGACTGTAAGCTAGGTCTGGTGCCAACGTGTCGTTACTGTAATATGGTTCACGGAATTGAGAGTTCAAACATTTCATCCGTTCGTAGTTTAAACATAACGTCTGCAGTGTTGCTATACTGTCTATTGAAGATATTGACGGAGCTAGCACTAGCGAGTAGCATGGACGTATGTTATGCAATAGAATATCTAACTTTTCGCGTTCGGACAATCGCTTTGACGGTGACAGCCTAGCGAACAGCTGATTCATTATCGAGAGATAAATTATTATAGTTTCGGTAGCACCTTGAGTACGTCGGCGAATTTCATTTAATAACCGGTAGTCATAATCGTACGGTGTGAAATCGTCTATTAATTTAGTGGTGAGTTCTTCCCATGTATTGAAATATTCTTTTAAGCCGCGATACCAGTGAAGTGCGTTACCGGTGAATATTTCGGAGGCATATGATAAAATTTTAGTGGAAGGTAGATTACGTGCGGTTTGGAATTCGGTTACGCGTTGTGGAACGCTCGGACGCATCCCGTACCGTCGTATTTTAGCTTAGATAGTTCGCTAACTCTCAAATGCTCGCAATGCAATACTGGGGCTAACCCTGCCTGCGTCGAGGTAGACGGCGCAGGTTGGGCCTCGGCCACAGCATCAGCTGAGCGAACACCTGATTGTTCAATGGCGGACAGCTCCGCCGAGAGCTTGTCGAACCGGCTGCACAATTCGGTTATTCGTTTTGAATACGCCATAGGACGTTCCATCCTACGGAGTCTATGGAAAATGTGGTTGTGCAGTGCGGTAGACCTCCTAGCTAGGTTCGCGTCGTAAGAATTGGTTAATAAATTCACTCGCTTGGCCAGCTCAGAGACGGCCTCGCCAGCGCCCTCAAAGTCCACCGCTATGGCTAGACCCGACTCCAAGATGTCATCATTTGGAATGGCTTCCAGTAATTTAGGGAGCTGCTTCCGCAGACCTAGGACAGAGTTGCCGGCTCCTCACCTCTAATCGCAACCTCGTAAGCTAACTCGTTCTTATTTAAAAGAAAGTATTTTATGGGGGGTGAGCCCATTGTGTATGAATAAATAAACTGCGTAAGTATATACTACACACTACACTTAGTGCGCAAGCGTTCCGCCCTTACAAATGGCCTACTTTACGATTAGGCGTAAAAGTTCGACCGTTAGGACTAATTAGAAAAACGTTAGAATTCAAAATTGCGAATTAGTACGTAGTAGGTAGTTACACTAAAAGGATACTAGACAATTAGTACAACAATACGTACCGGTTCACTGTAGCCGCACCTCCTCGCTTACAATAATGGAGACCTGCTAGAAGAGAACTCGAGCACGGAAAGCGAGACAATAACCCACGTAGGCGCCACTGTAACGGGTTCTGGTAGTAAAACGCAGAAAGGGTTCTATGCGTTTATTTGCCGAGTATTGTCTCACTTCCCTTGCCACGAGTATGACCGATCAACAACACGACACTGGCCTGAACACTAAGGGCTGCAGTCTCCCACGCTGTTCCCTCCGGTAGTGTGTAGGCAGGCTGCTCGAAGGCTGCGCGTAACGGTAGAGCCTCGCAGGCCGTTGTTTCAGCTGGCAGATGCCGGCGGTGCGAGTACGATGAGCAGGGCAGGCCAGACTCTTCGGCAGTGGTGACGCCGAAGGCGATGCAGGAAAGTGTAGCGGTCTACGAGCGTAGCCGGAGTCTTAAGGTGAACCTGGAACCCGTAGCTGGGACCAGGATACACGTAGATACGACGTAGGGTCAATAGGTACGCTTAGTTATAGTAGGTAGGTAGTAGAAGCGACGTTAGAGTAGCGGTCCGGCCTCTCTGTCGGTCCCTTTATATACCGGGCTCTCCATCAGGGTGAGAGTCCGTTTATGACCATATTTGGTCAGGCTTTGCGAGCGCGGACGATGGCTTTCTCTGATTGGCCGAGCGTATGGGCGGTACTGTGACCCAACGCGGTAAGTACCGGACATACGTTACAACTTCAAATTTATTCATAACATGTCTAGACAAGATATCAAATGATAGGTGTTGCCATATTTCAGAACCGAACGGTATTCAGTTATTTGACAAATAATCCAATCATTATTTTATCGAGGTCTCGAAAAATTGTCCAATTCATCACATTGCTGACGCAGTATATTTTCTATTTCAGAACGCGACCATTACAAGTTTATTTGATATCTACTGATCAGATATCAGATTATTTGAGGGTGTCATATCTTCATGTCATCTGTCGTAGATATTGGTGACGGATTAGTTTCAGTGAAATGTAACTTTTGCTGATTATATGGTGATTCCTTAATGGGCGAATTATCTGCCAGACTTTTCTTTAAGCCTGTAAGCTATATCTTTTCTCTAATGCTAAAAACACTGACTTCAAAGTCCACCGGAATCAGTGACATCACGGTTGAGAGATCCTCCAGAAACATCACGTTGCCTTACAATTTTATCTTTGGTACAAAGTTTGTTGTCTGAATGATGTCAATATACTTATATAAAACATGGAAAATATTCACTTCGTTCAGTATCTTATCTATGGATTTTGAATCGGACCAATGATTCGCTACGTGCCTACTAAAGTGGCAGTAAACTTTGAATAAATGTGGCAAACTTTCCATATTTTTTTTTATTTTTTTATTTATAGTCTCACGCCTGTATCCCCGAAGGGGTAGGCAGAGGTGTAAATATTACACCCACATTTCGTCATGAATTTTTAGGTCCCATGTAATAGGGGGCGAGCCTATTGCCGTTACCGGGCACATCACCAGACTCCGGGCTGCTACATAGTTTTTGGAAAAACCCAGTAACACTTTTGCCCGACCCGGGAATCGAACCCGGGACCTCCGATCAGCAGTCCCATACGCTACCCACTGGACCACGGAGGCAGTCTGGTAAAACTTTTCATATGTATACATAAATGAAAATTCGCTGCGTGGCCTTGAGTTTCGGTCATTTACCTCCCACGACAGAACTCTTTCGTATAAAGTCTATTCGTGTATACGATCACACGGCAACTGCCGAGACGGCTGCGCTAAAAATTTAAAATAATTAATAAACTATTACACTGTCTGGATCTATTATGTGATACAGTTTTTAACACTTTCACTGTCCGACCGCCAGACACAATAGAAATTCAATTGTCCTGAGCCACATGTGGTTCATGGGACTGGGAATGGGTAACTAGTATAGGAGTCTGGTTTTCTTTCCAATTTTTTGAACACTATTAGCCGTAAGTTTAACATAATATTATAAGAATACTATTTGTATCTGTGTTTTCTGAGAAATAAAATTTATTAATTATTATTATTATTTATTATGTTCTTCTTTACATTCAGCCTCGAATCTCGGCTGACATAATACTTTATTTATCTTGACATATATCGCTGTTCTTCATAATGTTTTCAGATGAGATTTCTGGTTACGTGGTGTGGGTATCAAGTCATCATTTGATTATTCGCGTGGATTTAATGTAGGTACGTTGACTTTGAAAATATTTTTGCCTCTTGGTCATGAAGTAAAATAATAATAGCTTTCTAAAGTGCTTTTTACTATAGTGACCGTTCTCGAACTCTGAGCTATTCAAAATATAATAGTTAACAAATACGATATTTGTCACTAGCCGCTTATCAAAACTAGTATAACTTATGATGTTTCGATAACTTTTAGGGTTTTGGCAGGCATGAGTAATCATGTAATCCCTGGCGATATGGTCTACCAATTACTAAAATTGTATATTATTTATCGTCCCAGCAAAGTTTGACGCATGTAAAAGCAGATTCACTTCATTAGGCAGCCTATTCAGGCTTCTTTACCTTGAATTTTATAAACTACTAGCTGTTTCCCGCGGTTTCACCCGCGTCTTTTTTTCTTTAATTAATTCTTCCTTCTCCTTCTCTCTTTAATTAATTCTTCCTTCTCCTTATCTCTTTAATTAATTCTTCCTTCGGTTAATTTATAGCCTAAGCCTAACATATGCATTTAGTAAAAAGCGGTTATTTTAATATTACTAGCGCACACTCCAATGTAATTTATATGTATAGATTAGATAATATGTTGTGATAGATTACAGCGAAGCCGTGTGGTTGACAGCATAGAATACAAGTGTCACCACCCCCTATCTTCCCGTTGGGTGTCGTAAGAGGCGACTAAGGGATAACACGATGCAAATACCATCTTTGCGTAGAGACGGAAAACTCGACAACAAACCCTATACGACTGCCTCGTTGGTCTCGCGGCATAAATGTGCCCGTGGGATCGGGAGGTCCCGGGTTCGATTCCTGGGTCGGGCAGTGGTATTGGGTTTTTCTGTCACGAATTTCTCAGTAGCAGCACGGAGTCTGGAAATGTGCCCGGTACGGCAATAGGCTCGCCCCTTATTACGTGGGACTAAAGTATATCTGGCGAAAAGTGGGTGTAGAAATACACCTTTGCCTACCCCTTCGGGGATAAAAGGCGTGACGATATGTATGTATGTATTACAGCGAACTAATCATAACTTATTGTTATTGTTGTTGTTGGTATTAATTTACAATTATATTGTTTGTAATGTAGTGTACTTGAGAGATTTTATAATTATTGTTAGATATACATAAACGTGAAAACCTGTAATTGGCAATATGTTACCTAATTATATTGACTAATATCAATATCTACACTAATATTATAAATAGGAAAAAATTGTATTTTTGTTTGTAATGGATAAACTCAAAAACTACTAGACCGATTTAAAAAATTCTTTCACCATTAGAAAGCTACTTTATCTGCGAGTAACATAGGCTATATTTTATTTTAGAAAAAATAGGGGTCCGTCAGGACGCGGGTGAAACCGCGAGAAACGGCTAGTCATGTATAAGGGTGTTGGTTTTCCTGTCATAAATAAGGGTTAGCTAGGGAATGTTGAAAACAGGGATTTAAGCTATCTTTGATTAAATTTTGCTGCTTTGGAAGCTTCAAAATTGTATCGTTGTTTAACTTAGAGGGTGCCCATTGCGACTGCATATATAGTGTAGTGCCGTTTAATACTGCGTCGAGTGTTATAGATTCGACCATCACACGATGCAACACTATGTGATCCACTAATCGTCATATAAAGACTCGGTATTCTTACCGTTGATATTCGTAAAGCCCAAGAGATACACGACGTTTTTGTAACAAAAATACGCAAAACATTAAGAAGAGAAAAGCACTGAAGTAGCTAAGGTCATATTTAGCCCCCGGACAACACATCATCATCAGCCCTTTACACTGTCTGACTGCTGGGCACGGGCCTCTTCTCACTTTGAGAGGGTAGGGCCATAGTCCACCACGCTGGCCAAGTGCGGGTTAGAAGACTTTACATGTCATTCGAGAACATTATGGAGAACTCTCAGACATGCAGGTTTCCTCATGATGTTTTCCTTCACCGTTTAGCAAGCGATAATTAACAATTTAATACGCACTTAACTTCGAAAAGTCATTGGTGCGTGCCGTGGATTCGAACCCAAGACCCTATGCGTAGCAGTCTGTCGGTCTCTTCACTCAGCTATCGCTGCCTTTACAACAATCACCTAAATCTCAGTAAATTTAGTAGTCAATACTACCAACTCGAGATCCCAACTAGCATAACATCAAACCTGTAACCATCAAGAACACCTAAATCTGTCGCGTCATAGCTTACCCCAAAATAAACTTGAAGCCAAGTCGTTATAAGGATGAATATAATGACCCCCGACAAAGAAGATACGAGACTCGGTGACTTAAATAGCCTATATATTCGTTTCGAGTGCCTCGTTAAGACATTTTAAGAGACATGGGTTTAAACCTTTTGTTGTTGTGCGGTGTTTTCTTTTCGTTTTTTTGTAAGCATTTTCCCAGATACGGTTTTAATTTGTTTGGCAAGATGTCGGTCAAGATTACAAAGTGGGTCTGGGAGAAAATCTTTTTGGAAACGTTAGATACTTTGCTTTGCCTTTTTGGTGCTTTACATTGTATTTTGGATGTTTGAATGATTAAAACGTTGCTCAATTAGCTACGGCTCACGTGTTGGTTGACAGCTAATCGTAGACCTTAGTTGTCCGGTTGCTATAGTACATACACTGCCTAGATTAGGATGTGAGGGCTGTTTGAGAATTCTACGCGATGTTTTATATTCGCTGTGCTAAGTTTCCTTTATGTAAATAATTATATTTTCAGAAAGTATAAAATACTGGATATCAAGTAAACTCCTAACAACTACTTGTGTTCTAAATATGGTTGGTTCGAGTTTTTTTGAAACTGAAATTAATCTTACATAGATAATATTAACCAGTAATTCTGATCCTGAATATTTTTTCGCCATGGTAAAGGAAACAGGTGCGTAAAGTCTTCTTAATTAATGAAAATTCTTGCTAATATATACAAAAGTTTCTTGAAGGAATATAAATATTGACTCTGCTTTCGACTCTTCATCAGCTACTTAAGTGCTTGAGTGTTTTCTAGTACAGCTTTAAGACTAAATATTTGAAAAGGTTAAACGAAGCTTAACATAATTTAGTGCTTCATATAATGTTGAAGGAATTTGTAGTCTATAAAATATGCGTGGTAGCAGACCTATTGTGATATTAGCTTTGGCCTCCGCCTGCACTCGTGGAAGACATTACTCTGTTATGTTCTGTAGCCAAAAACGTGTATGCAATAACTGGTTAGAAATACGAAAAAAAAACAAAAAGGTTAATCTTTAATCCCTGTTTTTGTGTGTTGTCGAGTCTGATATCAGAGATTTCAGATGTCCAAAGGACTCCAACATGGCCCAACGATTCTTATTCTGAGACAAGAACTGGGACCGACAGTTTTACGTGCTCTCCAAAGCACAGTACTCATCTAAGCACGCGAGAGTCACACACATGCCCTCTGCCGGCCTGAAATGGTGGAAGATGAGCCCGTAATAAATTTGCATGTTTACCTAATATTGTATTATGCAAATAAAATATTTATTTGTTAGCATAAGAATTATTGCCACTTCAAATATCAAGTGTTCCATATAGGGGGTGCTACTCGAATATCTCAGCAATTGAATTTTTTTTACATCGTTATACAACTCAAATGTTCAACCGTGTTTTGTAGTATATTGTCATTAAATGGAGATGTTTACGGCCATTTTCAATATTCGAACTATAGATAGATCTGTCGATTTTAGACTCGTGTTTGACATATTTTGTATGGAGCTTATGTCAAAAACTGTCAAAAACGAATCTATACTATTTTCGCTGTATAACGATATGCATGACAGTTCATGACTGACAATTATAGTGATGTAACCTAAGGAAATTTAAGCGATTATTTATAAATATCGAGCTAATTGGCAAAGGACATGGAATCGTAGTTACCGATTTTAGATCTTCTAAATTTATCGCCATTTATCTCCTCATGATAGTCTCCTGTTTTATTTGATTTAAAAGCAAGAAGAGCGTGAGGTATAAATCCTTTAGCGTTCCCGACGTGACATATGATAAGCCTCTCGCCTTTGCCCTCTGGTACTTTTGGTAGAGGAATGAGCGGTATCGTCTGTCCACATTTTACCCACAGTGTGATTAACGTTCAGCCAAGTCTCATCGAGGAATATTACATTGTCCCAATTTTGAATTTGTTTTGCAGCCTCTAAAAATGTAACTCGCACAAGCGCAATGTCTCCCCTTTCAATTATTATTTTCCTTTTATTAACTTTTTTAGTCCGTGTGGTGACGGATTAAGAATAAAGATTGTCACCACCCCATATCATCCCATGGGTGTCGTAAGAGCCAACAGAGGGAGCATATTATGCAGAGAACAGCACTGTAAGAGAAAGAAAACTTGATACAAACCCTATACCAACCCGTTTGGCCAGCGTTGTATAGTAAGCCAATTCCTTCTTTCAAAGGAGAGGCCTAGTCCAGCAGTGGACTGTTAAAGGCTGATGATGATGATTAACTTTTTCCAGCTAAATCCCACTTTGTGCAATACATGCCATAATGATGTAACACCTCCGCCTCTTTTAGTGATTTGATTAATTTTATCAATGTAGGGAACTCATTGCTCTCATAATAACCATAAATATGGTTTCGGATTGTCACCACATCGAAACTATCTATGTCAGTTATTGAAGCTTTACGCTCACGTTTCTTCGGAGTAGACAGCTCTTGTCTTCAAAACCAGTTTCTCCAAATTTTGTTTGGTTATTCGAGAAACTGTAGCCTTGCCGATGTCCAGAGCTGCCGCAACTCTGTCCACAATCCTGTCGATCGGTATTACCGTGACCCCGTTTGCACGCTCTCGTTCAAAGTAGGTCCTCAAACGGATTACTAACTCCGGCTTTGAGAGCTTGAAGGTGATTTTCCACCAGAGTGGCGAGACGAGACTAGGCGAGAAGAGAATTGAAATCGCACTGACCCTTTTCCACTAAAAATTGCCATCGCGAGCTCGCGCGTGACCGCCGCGCCGCCCGTAGGCTTCATTAGATAAAGATATAGGTACAGTGATGTTTGAGTTCGTGTTGCAATACACACGCAATTTCTATCGCGAGAAGCGTGTTTCTGTTGCAAAGTTAATTTATACTCTATGTCGGAAGCAATACGGTTCATTTTTACACAAACAAATATTTCGATTCACGCCTCGCATATTCTCGCCAATCCACACTGTTTCCACCAAAGATGCGCTGGGAGAGAATTGAAAATTTGCCATACAAATTTCAATTCTCTCCTCGCCTCGCCTCGTCTCGCCACTCTGGTGGAAAATCAGCTTAAAGGCCTGCTCAGACCTAAGCGGTATTCGCTACCGTCTGCGGCAGAGAAAACCCAGTGGGTATGCGGTAATATTACTGTTCAGACCTAAGCGGTATTCGCTATCCTTGTGGGTAGAATAACGCGCGGTACAACATAGATTACTTAAAAACGTAAATAAATTCAATTCTCCATTTACTACGGAATTCAATATTCGAAAAATGGATAGACCTGTAGATTTTATAGTATTCTCGCTGTATGATGATATGCATGACAGTTCTCATTTTACGTGTCACGCATACTACTTTTAACTTATGAAAATAAATTGGCAAAAATAAACAATTATTAAAAAAAATATCTATAAAAAATTACAAAGTAAATTGATACTAGTATGTCTCTCTCTATTTTATAATAATTATTAACTGTAAATAAATTATTTAAATATAATAAAATATAATCCTCAAAATGTCAGATGCATGAAACGGAACCTCTTTCAGTAGAGAGACACCATTGAATCGACATGAACTCGATTAATAGGAGCGGCAAACTTGTGATCGAATACGTCAGTACGAGTGCATCTGCCTTGTATGCGGTTTGTATTTCTGTCTGTTTGGCGTGTTATTATTTATTTTTTTGTTGCGTTTTATTTGGTTGGTTTTTGACAAAGTCCCCGAGCGACTCAGTAAATGAGCAAAACCTGTCATTGTTTGAGGAACAAGCGGAATCGTTAGCGGAGTGAAACGAATCACCATCAGATAACATTGAATAAATATACTTAATATAAATATATAATAAACTAATATTTAAATAAACTATGCAGGAATATAATACGGTATGTACATATAGAAAAGGGCAAGCACGCGTATAGATGCAATGCCTTATCGCTGCACCACCCGCCAGCAGACACATACATAAAACAGTACAAATGTTTAAGAAAAATAAATTAATGACTATAAACTAAACACAAACTTAAAATAAAAAAAGATATTTCCGAACGCCACTCTAATGTCAAAAGTAAGTTGACATTGACAACTTTGACAACTCTTAATGAGAAACGTAAACAACTAAACAAAACAATTTACAAGAAGAGGGTGTGATAAAAATATTAAATAACTGGTATAACAAACTTACTGTGGCGTAAACTTAAAAGAAACAGATTCAGCGTTAAATAGAAAGTATGGAAAAGGAAAATATATAAGGAAATACATAAAGACAAGGCTATTTACGCGGAATGTTCCTTGCGGCGTTTGTGGTAGCTCCAGAAGTTGCTGCGTTCCCGTCACTGTCCTTGGTCCCCGATGAAGTGGTACTTACTTTGGGATACTTTTGCATCAGCCCGCTTAGCTCAACCTCGGCAACTATCTTGTGGTGGCTTCCATCCGGCGCCTTTATTATAATATTGCCATCCTGGGTCCAGCAAGTTTTGATGCCAAAGTGTGATCGGGCCTTGCCAAATACAGCTTGTCGTGCTTTGGTCAGGAATTCGCTTAACGACACCGATGTTCCCTTGAGAGCTGTTTTGGCGCGCCATACAGAAGACCTGATGTCTACTTTCGTGAACCGAACAAGAACGGGCCGCTTACTGTCCTTCTTGGAAGCACCAATTCGGTGGCAACTGCTCAGATCAGCGGCAGCTATATCTTTCAGCTGAAGCTTATTGTGTATCAAATCCAGGATGGTTGCAACACAATGCTCCCCTTCAGCTTCTGGCACACCCAAGAAGAGGAGGTCCTTACGTCGATGCCTGGTTTCCATGACGTCAAGCTGCTTGTGGCATTCCTTGATCTGTTGACGGAGTAAGCCGAGCATGTTGAAGACTAACTCGCGGAAAGTTCTAAACTCTTCAGCAACACGCGCTACAGTGTCCTTAGAAGATCCCCCGCTGTTTAACTGAGCTTCAAGCGCTGCCATCCTTTTTGTAAAGGTCTCCTCTAGACTCCTCTGTGCTGACTCAATGTCTTGTAATTGTGACATGATAGATAATGGATTTATTTTCTTACTGTGATGTGATATGTGTAGGTGCTTAGCTGGCAGGTGGTAAGTTCTTAAACTTATTCATTAAGTGTCATCAACACAATCCCATAAGTGCTATGCTAAACGGAACTGTTATACACTAATTTATTAAAATACAATTAGGAAATACTGGTAATTTTAAAATAAATTCTATTTTTAAAATCGCAAAGACGTGTTCACTTTTTCGTCACCTACCGCCGAAAAAAAGTTACTACTTATCACTGTTGAGTTGTTAAGGCAAACGTTATTAGTATAAACGATAATAGTGCAAGTAAATATTATGATCGGGGATGATTATGGCAAACAATATTAGTGCAAATGAATTTATGGAAAACGATAGAATACCGCTTAACAGACTACACTGACCCCGGGGGGGCGACCAATCCGCAGGGGTATTCTTATTTATTCTATTATTATTCCACGTGAGGAAGTTGAAAGCGTTAACGATGTCTAGGCTCACCGCCAACGCTACTTCACCACTAAGGACGGTTGACTCCGACATGGAGCGAATGCGCTTAATAGCGTCCAATGTCGAACGGCCTTGCCGGAAGCCAAACTGATTATCACTCAGTTCGGGACCTACACCACTTAGATGATCATTGAGGCGGGCAGCGATGACGCGCTCAAAAAGTTTGCCTACCTCGTCCAGCAAGCAGATGGGACAAAATGCCGAGGCAGACTCTGCGGTCCTGCCTTCCTTCAGTATCAGGACAAGATTGGCCTCTTTCCAGCTGGTGGGGAACACTTCAGTACGGAGGCATCCGGTGAACAGCTGCCTCATCGTGTCTCCCAAGACCGCGAGCGCCAACACCCAAGCCTTGTCCGGGATACCATCCGGACCTGGGGCGGTGTTGCCAGTAGCGAGCCGTCGCCCGGCTCGGTCTAACTCTCCTTCCATAACTTCAAACAGATCGTCCCATATCTGGTGACGAAAGCCTCGGCGAACTATCTTGGACCGTCAGAAATAGGGTTTCAACGACCCCTCTCACAAATTCCGGGTCCAGGGTTTGAGTCAGAGGAGGGACCCAGGGTCTGAGCTTCCCCATAACTATCTTATAGGGGCGCCCCCATGGGTCCCTGTCGAGTCCCTCAATGAGCTCGGCTCAAGACCGAGCATTAGCTTTCGCAATGGCAGTGTGTAGCGCTTTTGCGGCGGCTCGGTAGATTTGGTGCGCTCCAGCAATCTCCTCATCTACGGTTCGCCTCCTTCTCCAGATTCGCATTCGCGGAATCTCTGCTATAACTTCCGACCATTCTGTGATGTGGGCAGCAGCCACAAGTAAATCGGAGTTCAGCTGTCGCAGAGACCAGCGGCATTGTGCACCGGCAATGGTAGGCGTGGGACTGCTGTGGGGGTGGCGGAAGGCCACGCTAAAAAAATGTGTCGGTGTTTTGACAGCGTGGCCACCTCCACCGCGAACGTCAAACTCACTAAGCCAATCGTAAAATCAACACTTATGTGACAATTGTGCCGCGTTAGCGCAGCATTCAATTTACTGCAGAGAAAACGCCGCGCGTATGCTCATTGGTCGACCTCTACGCCAAGCAGACAACAAATATTTTTTTATAAAATACTCGTAAAATACCCAAATGACCCCTTTCAAAAACAAGGTAAATAGGTATGTAAACTAACCATGTTTACGAAATACAATTACAGATAAATGATAAGAACTTACCGTAAACCGCGGCCGTAAGGGTCCAGTTAAATCTTAATAACCGTTAAAGTTATGGACAGTTACACTGGTACCGGGTAATTGGTTCTAAACGTGGATATGTTACAGGCAAAGTATAATACCAGACATTGTTGCATTTGGCAGATTCTACTGTGTGATTTTAGGTCTTTGTGTAAAATTAAGTCAGTGATGCAATCAGCCAAAGTCACGATATTTTTGATGGTTTTATCGCTTAGACACTTATTTAAAGGCTACAAAATTGTTACCATGGTGATAGAGGATTTAAAAAATAATGTCTAAACTGAGTGCATGTAAGGAACACATACTACACCACTGCCTATCCATGGCGAAGAGGGTGTTTCTGTCGCGAAATAATAAACTAGATAACTTAAAATTTATTCGAACGAGGAGAGAGCGACAATAGGAATATAGTAGCTAATGAGGAAGATAATTGTGAAAGTGGGATAAGTATGGAAGAGATACGATATGCATTGAAAAGTATGAAGGCGGGTAAGGCTGCGGGATATGACAGAATATCTGCTGAAATGCTCAAGGTAGGCGAAGGCGTCACTGCAAGCCTGCTGTACCTATTGTTAAATAAATGTTGGAGGTCCGGTCGTGTACCAGGTGACTGGAACAAAGCCGTAATTGTGCCACTGTACAAGGGCAAAGGGTCACAGCAGGAATACAACAATTATCGCGGTATCAGCATCCTGAGTGTTGTCGGTAAATTGTATGCAAAGATACTGATTGAAAGAGTGATCTCTGAAACGGACAGTAAAATTTGGGATGTGCAAGCGGGATTCAGAAAGGGAATGGGATGTACGGATCAAGTAAGTAAGTAACTAAATCATTTATTGACACACCAAATACAACGCACAATACAATAAATATAATACAAACAGATAGGTTCCTATACAACCATCTCCGGATCCTTAACCGAGGTTCAATCAGCACCTGTGTGCGGTGGCAGGGAGAGTCGGTTATAGACCTGTCATGGGCGAATCCCTCGGCTGCGTGACTTGTGTCGGGTTGGCACGTCGCGGTGGAGGTGGCCACGCTGTCAAAAGACCGACACATTTTTTTTGCGTGGCCTTCCGCCACCCCCACAGCAGTCCCACGCCCACCATTGCCGGTGCACAATGCCGCTGGTCTCTGCGACAGCTGAACTCCGATTTACTTGTGGCTGCTGCCCACATCACAGAATGGTCGGAAGTTACAGCAGAGATTCCGCGAATGCGAATCTGGAGAAGGAGGCGAACCGTAGATGAGGAGATTGCTGGAGCGCACCAAATCTACCGAGCCGCCGCAAAAGCGCTACACACTGCCATTGCGAAAGCTAATGCTCGGTCTTGAGCCGAGCTCATTGAGGGACTCGACAGGGACCCATGGGGGCGCCCCTATAAGATAGTTATGGGGAAGCTCAGACCCTGGGTCCCTCCTCTGACTCAAACCCTGGACCCGGAATTTGTGAGAGGGGTCGTTGAAACCCTATTTCTGACGGTCCAAGATAGTTCGCCGAGGCTTTCGTCACCAGATATGGGACGATCTGTTTGAAGTTATGGAAGGAGAGTTAGACCGAGCCGTGCGACGGCTCGCTACTGGCAACACCGCCCCAGGTCCGGATGGTATCCCGGGCAAGGCTTGGGTGTTGGCGCTCGCGGTCTTGGGAGACACGATGAGGCAGCTGTTCACCGGATGCCTCCGTACTGAAGTGTTCCCCACCAGCTGGAAAGAGGCCAATCTTGTCCTGATACTGAAGGAAGGCAGGACCGCAGAGTCTGCCTCGGCATTTTGTCCCATCTGCTTGCTGGACGAGGTAGGCAAACTTTTTGAGCGCGTCATCGCTGCCCGCCTCAATGATCATCTAAGTGGTGTAGGTCCCGAACTGAGTGATAATCAGTTTGGCTTCCGGCAAGGCCGTTCAACATTGGACGCTATTAAGCGCATTCGCTCCATGTCGGAGTCAACCGTCCTTGGTGGTGGAGTAGCGTTGGCGGTGAGCCTAGACATCGTTAACGCTTTCAACTTCCTCACGTGGAATAATAATAGAATAAATAAGAATACCCCTGCGGATTGGTCGCCCCCCCCGGGGTCAGTGTAGTCTGTTAAGCGGTATTCTATCGTTTTCCATAAATTCATTTGCACTAATATTGTTTGCCATAATCATCCCCGATCATAATATTTACTTGCACTATTATCATTTATACTAATAACGTTTGCCTTAACAACTCAACAGTGATAAGTAGTAACTTTTTTTCGGCGGTAGGTGACGAAAAAGTGAACACGTCTTTGCGATTTTAAAAATAGAATTTATTTTAAAATTACCAGTATTTCCTAATTGTATTTTAATAAATTAGTGTATAACAGTTCCGTTTAGCATAGCACTTATGGGATTGTGTTGATGACACTTAATGAATAAGTTTAAGAACTTACCACCTGCCAGCTAAGCACCTACACATATCACATCACAGTAAGAAAATAAATCCATTATCTATCATGTCACAATTACAAGACATTGAGTCAGCACAGAGGAGTCTAGAGGAGACCTTTACAAAAAGGATGGCAGCGCTTGAAGCTCAGTTAAACAGCGGGGGATCTTCTAAGGACACTGTAGCGCGTGTTGCTGAAGAGTTTAGAACTTTCCGCGAGTTAGTCTTCAACATGCTCGGCTTACTCCGTCAACAGATCAAGGAATGCCACAAGCAGCTTGACGTCATGGAAACCAGGCATCGACGTAAGGACCTCCTCTTCTTGGGTGTGCCAGAAGCTGAAGGGGAGCATTGTGTTGCAACCATCCTGGATTTGATACACAATAAGCTTCAGCTGAAAGATGTAGCTGCCGCTGATCTGAGCAGTTGCCACCGAATTGGTGCTTCCAAGAAGGACAGTAAGCGGCCCGTTCTTGTTCGGTTCACGAAAGTAGACATCAGGTCTTCTGTATGGCGCGCCAAAACAGCTCTCAAGGGAACATCGGTGTCGTTAAGCGAATTCCTGACCAAAGCACGACAAGCTGTATTTGGCAAGGTCCGATCACACTTTGGCATCAAAACTTGCTGGACCCAGGATGGCAATATTATAATAAAGGCGCCGGATGGAAGCCGCCACAAGATAGTTGCCGAGGTTGAGCTAAGCGGGCTGATGCAAAAGTATCCCAAAGTAAGTACTAACAAAGGGCAATGATTATGGAATGTAGAATACTGGACCTAATGGCGCGGAAAAACAGTTTTCTCAATAGCTAGGTATCCCACTACACCTAACATCGAAAAGTCAGTGGTGCGCGCCTCTGCATGGCAGTCTGTCGGTATCCCTACTGGGCTATCGCTGTCTTAAATCTGACCTATTTTGTTTATCTTGTCTATTTGAAAGGCATTATATATTTTTTGTATTTATATACTCACGCCTGTATCCCCGAAGGGGTAGGCAGAAGTGTAATATTACACCCACATTTTGCCATGAATTTTTAGGTCCCACGTAATAGGGAGCGAGCCTATTGCCGTACCGGGCACATTACCAGACTCCGTGCTGCTACTGAGAATTTCCTAACGGAAAGACCGAATAACACTTTGCACCGACCCGGGAATCGAACCCGAGACCTCCCAATCCCATGCGCACATTTATGCTGCGAGACCAACGAGGAAAGGAAAGGCTTAAGTTTAACATTTATGATTACCAATCTACTCAAGCGTGACAATTTAAAGCCTTATAGGTACTTATACATTAGCAAACAGATTAAGCCCCAAGAAGGTTTACCGAACTAATACTTCCACAGATTATTATACGTGTGTAAACCTTTTGTGTTGTATTGCCAAAGTAGATATCTTATCTATAATACATCAAACAATAGGATAACACACATATTAATCGTATAAAATTGTTAATGAGTCATATTCAATACTGATAGGTACAGGTCATGCATGTTAGCGGATATTCCATATAATATTGTTACGGACGGGGTAACGGGATTGGAAGGAAACACCGAGTAGCACTTATAACACTTTATTCGATTTCACACACGACACGCCGTTTAATTTCGACGCAGACAGCACCAACACTAGCGTCTTTTGCACTGCACTTTTCACTGCACTTCACTGCACTTTACTGCACTATACTTTCACTTCACTTTTTTTACTACTTCTTCTTTCTTCCTTTTACTTCTTCCTTCTTCTTCTTCACTTTACCACTTTTCAACTTAAACTGGCGCTCAGCGCATCTACACCGCCTTATATACCCCTAGGAATGTTCTAGATTCACTAATTTCGATCGTCATTTCATAATTCAATTGTTTTTCTATTTCCTGTCTCTTTTTAACCTTTCCATTCCTTCTTGAAGTTTCTAGAATTTTCTAATCTTTATTCGAAATATTTAAATTTGTGTTTCCATCTCCTATCTCTTTTTAACCTTTCCATTCCTTCCTGAAGTTTCTAGAATTTTCTAATTTTTACTCGAAATATTTAAATAATCTTTTAAATATTTGCCAAATATTCATAAACATTTTCCAAATTTCATAAAAACCAAAATCCACGTAACAGTTATGACTGGGATTTGAACCCACGCCTTCAGAACGTGAAAGGAATGTGTTATCCGCACGGCCATCGCCTTGTTGTCAATGACTGGTGAATTTGGCGAACACTTGACAGAGTGTATACGTCATCGAACTAAAAACTCATTTCCAAATAATAAAATAGTCTTCAAACCTCTTTGCTAATAAATTATTGTGTTTGATGACCGGAAAGTTTGTCGTGTAGACGTCAGAAGACCTTGGCAACGGTAGTGATGACAGCTTGGCATGACACCGGCCGTCACACTACCCCCTCTCTAAGACATGCTCGTCCCGAGCATTGTTGGATCCATGATATACCGCTATCCTATCCACATGAACGATCTTCAGTGGACTTCTAGGTGTTTTTCGAATTCTGTAGGTTACATCGTTAATTTTCTTTATTACAGTATATGGTCCTTCCCAGCTTGGCTGTAATTTGGAAGATTTTCCCTTACATCGGAACGGATTATGAAGCCACACCAAAGTTCCCTCTTCGAATTCTCTAGCATTTGCGCGTCTGTCATATCGGGTCTTCATTCTTACTCCCGCTTGTAAATTCTCTTGTCTAACGTGTTCATGAATTTCTTCGAGCTTTCTTCTTAATTCACATGCATAGTCGGTAACACAGCTAGGTGTCCCCGGTGGACATCCAGCAAGAAGGTCTACTGGAAGTCGTAGCTCCCTTCCTAAATTTGTTCGCGCCGGGGTTGTTGCCGTACTCTCATGTACTGCGGCTCTGTAAGCCAGAAGAAATAGTGGGATATATTCGTCCCAGTTTCTCTGATGGCTATCGACTACTTTAGCAAGATGGCGCTCCAATGTCTGGTTAAATCTCTCCACCATTCCATCCGATTGAGGGTGATACGGAGTTGTTCTAGTTTTGTGGATCCCCATCATCTTGCAGATTTCTTGAAAGAGTTGAGATTCAAAGTTTCTCCCTTGGTCGCTGTGGATTTCCAACGGTAAACCATATCGACAAAATACTTCATTTACTAATTTTGTCGCAACTGTAATTGCTTCCTGATTGGGGACTGCAAAAGCTTCTGGCCATCTCGTGAAATAATCCATTACCACCAGAATGTAGCGATTACCACTTTCTGTCAACGGAAATGGTCCAGCTATATCCACAGCAACACGTTCCCAAGGAGCTCCCACAGTGTACAGTTTTAGTGCTCCGCGGCTCCGAGTTTGCGGCCCTTTAACTGAAGAACATTTAACGCATTTCCTGCACCAGTCTTCAACGTCTTCCCTACAGTGCAGCCAATAAAAACGTTGACGAATCTTCAGTAAGGTTCTTCGCACTCCAAGATGTCCGCCAAATGGGCCGTCATGACAAACTTGCAAAACTTCAGGAATCATTGATTTTGGCACTATTGTTTGAAGATAACTTTCTCTTCCAGAAGCACTTTCCCATTTTCGACAAAGTAGTCCATCTTGTATTATTAGGCTGTTCCATTGCGCCCAATAGCTTTTTGTGACGGTACTAGTATCAGCTACCTCACTCCATTCTGGCCGAAGAGAGTTATTCTTTAGCCGCTCCAGTATCGGTTTCAAATCTTTATCTTCTTCCTGCGATTTAATAATGAACTCCTTGTTCCATCGCCCGTCGATAGTATCCATTCTAATAACCTTGACGGCAGCTTCTTCTTTTCCTTCTTGTCGCACGCAATGCTTGCAATTCTTATCACAGGGACGTCTTGATAAGGCATCAGCATTACCGTGAGATTTTCCGCCACGATGCTCAACTTCGAAATCGTACTCTTGAAGTTGTTCTATCCATCGAGCTACCTGACCCTCACAATTTTTAAACTGTAAAAGCCATTTAAGCGCTGCGTGGTCCGTCCGGATCCGGAATTTTCTTCCGATCAAGTCCTTTTTAAAATGCTGGAGAGTTTTTACTACTGCTAGAAGCTCTTTTCGTGTGGTACAGTAGTTCCTTTCAGGTTTAGACAACGATTTGCTAAAGTAGGCAATAACGGCCTCCTCCTGATCTCCTTGTCTCTGGGAAAGAGTTCCACCAATACCGACATTGCTTGCGTCTGTGTCAACAATGAATTCTCCATTGACGTCGGGATATGCAAGAACTGGCGCTTCACATAAACGCTTCTTCAACTCTTCGAAAGCAGTTTGACATTTTTCATCCCAATTAAATGGTCGTTTTTGCTCCGTCAGCTCATGTAAGGGTTTTGCGATGCTCGAGAAATTCTTCACAAAACGTCTGTAATAAGAGCAAAGCCCCATAAATGAGCGCACCTGCTTCTTGTCCTTAGGCATGGGCCAATCTTTAACCGCCGAAATTTTGGCAGGGTCCTTCTCGATGCCATTTTCAGAGACGACATGACCCAAGTAGTTAACTTGTCGCTTGAAAAATGAACATTTTTTAAGACTGAGTTTCAGATTTGCATTTTTCAATCTATTGAGTACACTTTCTAGCTTCGTGAGATGATCATCGAAGTCTCGGCCCATTACAATTATGTCATCGAGATACACCAGACAAGCTTCCCCTAAAAGCCCGGCAAGGATGTGTTCCATTAACCTTTCGAAAGTAGCTGGTGCGTTGCACAATCCGAAAGGCATAACATTGAAATGCCATAACCCTCTGCCCATTGAAAAAGCTGTCTTCTCCTTGTCTTTTGGGTCCATTTCCACTTGCCAGTAACCACTTTTTAGGTCTATTGTTGTGAACCACTTCATTCCACATAACGTGTCTAACGTGTCGTCTATTCTAGGCAAAGGATAACTGTCTTTCTTGGTTACATCATTCAATTTTCGGTAGTCAATACAGAATCTAGTCGATCCATCCTTTTTCTTTACCAATACAACCGGTGAACACCACGGGCTAGTTGATGGCTCAATAACCCCGTTTTTCCTCATATCTTCAATCATATTCTCTACCTCCTTCTCTCTGGCAAAAGGTACACGTCGCGGGCGTTGACGGATCGGTTGTTCATTCCCCGTATTGATGGTGTGTTTTACTACTCCTGTCATCCCGATGTCACCGTCGTCCTTTGAGAAAATGTCGACGTATTGTGTCAGCAATTTCTTTGCTTTTCCTGTTTCTATTTCAGTTAGATCGTTTTTGCAACCTTTCAAAACACTATCCACGTTAACGTTAGTCTCAGCCAAACTCTTGGTTTCCTGGCAGTTTCGTAACCAAGCGACTTCCACGGACTCTCCTATCTCAGAACCCTTTTTCAAAACTTTTTCTTCATCACTTAAATTTAGGACAGGTATAACAGCCATTTGTGAAGAAGCAACAACTACACATGCTGGCAACCATGGATCGTGATCTCCATTGTCTTCTATCATTATGCAACGTCGCTGACTCGAAGTGGCAGGTAATGTGACAGGAACAAATGTCTGTGACCTAGGTGCGAGCTTGCTCTCCTTGAGGCACAAAACCCTTCCCGTGCCTCCACCTCTCATTGGAATCTCCACATCTCCACACTTTAGGATACCACACTTAATATCCAATCTACATTGGTGATCTCTGAAGAAGTCTAGCCCAACAATGCAGTCGTCGATGATGTCTGCAATCAGTGCTTTTTGCCAATACAATTCGTCACCTACTTTGAAAGCCACTATTTGTTCTCCCCTGACTGGGATGTGCTGGCCGGTAGCCGTTGTCAGTCGAGGTCGAATTGACTGTTTTAGAATCTTTCCATTCTTCCTTATCAGGTGAGTCCCTATAACAGTTCGAGACGCACCGGTGTCCAAGGTCAGCAAACAGGTAACGCCATTGACCGCTCCATCAATGGTTAAACTGTTCCCATCCGTGCTTTGTCGGATACGAACTTTAGGGGCTTTTCGTCTACCGGCCAGCGCTTGCCCCGCAGCCCTGGCTGGAATTAGTTTTCCTGGTCGTGTTCGGACGTTTGAACAGTGGCGTCAGTCTTACGTTTACGTTTCGGACAGCTACTGCTGAAATGTCCTGGTTCCCTGCAGCTATAACATTTTGGGCCAAATCTTCGCTCTGTTCGCTGCATTTCTGCGGCCACAATTCGGACTCGTCCACCCTTGTTGTCTCGACGGACAGCCTCCACTTCGAGAGCATGCGCTAAAGCGTCCTTAACGTTGTCATGGTGCTTCAGACGAACGGCAGACCTGACCTCATCGTCATAAATGCCATCAATGAACGCCTGGAGACGCATGCTTTGGACTTGTGCCGGGGGTGCAGACTGGTAAGCTTTTCCTACCATCTTCTCTACTTCTATAGACCACTGCTGCAATGACTCGTTAGGGCGCTGACAGCGGTTACGCAACTGAGCACGGAATTCAAATTCCAAATGCGCCTCTCCATACCTGGACTCAAGAGCCTCGATGAGCTGTTCATATGTGGCGTCTTTCCCCACAGACTGTAGCACTGATAACGCACCATCGCGTAACGCCAGAGCGAGTGCATTCTTGGCCTGTTCTCTGTTCCAGCTGTTACTAGAAGAAGCGGCTTCAAACTGCATCCTGTACGCCTCCCAAGATGAGGTACCGTCGAAAGAAGGTACTTTAAAATTACCAGCACCTGATGAGGCTACTGTAACCGAAGGGACGTTAGTCTTTATCCTCCTGAACTCCACCTCTACAGTAGCTATGCGGGTGTGCATCTCTTCCGATACTGACGCCATGCGGGACTGCACCTCTTCCGATACTACTGACGCCATGCGGGTCTGCATCTCTTCCTCAATGGTAGTCACGCGAGATTGCACTTCACCGATACACATCTCTATCTCGGCAATCTTACGAGCGTTCTCAGATATATAACGGCGAATCTCATCCTGGCTCTCCATTATCTCGCTGAGTTGCTGCGAGTTCTGCTGGAGTTCGGACTTGAGCTGCTGCGAGTTTTGCTGGAGTTCGGTTTTAAGCTGCTGCGAGTTTTGCTGGAGTTCGGACTTGAGCTGCTGCGAGTTTTGCTGGAGTTCGGTTTTAAGCTGCTGCGAGTTTTGCTGGAGTTCGGACTTGAGCTGCTGCGAGTTTTCCTTAAGTGATTGTTGGAATAGTGCTGCGAGGTCTGCGAGAGATAGCGGGTTAGCCGCGCTTGCGGACGTTGATACCCCCCCTTCAGATCCACTTCCTTGTGAAGGAGCATCCCTGCTCACAGCTTCCTGGCTAGAGTCACCTTGCTCTTGAGCGGCAGCCCTTGCACGTGTCGTAGGCCTTTCCCTTGGCATGACCGGCATCTTTGTTGCTTCCAATCCCACTTCTGACACCAATTGTTACGGACGGGGTAACGGGATTGGAAGGAAACACCGAGTAGCACTTATAACACTTTATTCGATTTCACACACGACACGCCGTTTAATTTCGACGCAGACAGCACCAACACTAGCGTCTTTTGCACTGCACTTTTCACTGCACTTCACTGCACTTTACTGCACTATACTTTCACTTCACTTTTTTTACTACTTCTTCTTTCTTCCTTTTACTTCTTCCTTCTTCTTCTTCACTTTACCACTTTTCAACTTAAACTGGCGCTCAGCGCATCTACACCGCCTTATATACCCCTAGGAATGTTCTAGATTCACTAATTTCGATCGTCATTTCATAATTCAATTGTTTTTCTATCTCCTGTCTCTTTTTAACCTTTCCATTCCTTCTTGAAGTTTCCAGAATTTTCTAATCTTTATTCGAAATATTTAAATTTGTGTTTCCATCTCCTATCTCTTTTTAACCTTTCCATTCCTTCCTGAAGTTTCTAGAATTTTCTAATTTTTACTCGAAATATTTAAATAATCTTTTAAATATTTGCCAAATATTCATAAACATTTTCCAAATTTCATAAAAACCAAAATCCACGTAACAGTTATGACTGGGATTTGAACCCACGCCTTCAAAAACGTGAACTGAATGTGTTATCCGCACGGCCATCGCCTTGTTGTCAATGACTGGTGAATTTGGCGAACACTTGACAGAGTGTATACGTCATCGAACTAAAAACTCATTTCCAAATAATAAAATAGTCTTCAAACCTCTTTGCTAATAAATTATTGTGTTTGATTACCGGAAAGTTTGTCGTGTAGACGTCAGAAGACCTTGGCAACGGTAGTGATGACAGCTTGGCATGACACCGGCCGTCACAATATGATTTGTTTGTCCAACACATTTTTTTAAGTACGCACTAGTTCCTGAGCTAAGCGCCTTTAACCAAACAAACTTCATTTTTATAATAATTCATCTATGACATGTTGGTTGCATGGTTCTCTTGTGACCATTAACCCAAAAATAGGAGCCCTGCGAAGCAGTGCTCCGTCAACTTAGTATGTTTTTATTAAAAAATTTGGACATTTACCAACTCATGCTGGTAAATCTTAGGATTTACTGGGAAATCTTAAGATTTACCGTCCTTCAGGCTTTTACAGTAACATATATAAATAACATAGCATGGTTTTCAATTTCACAAAATTTTCCTGTGCCTCTCGAACCTAGAGCACTCGACGCAGTGTCATGTGACGTACCAGCCGCTTAAACGACTACTGCCATCCGGGCAACACTAAAGAAGGTTTATATTTTGTTAACGCTTCCAAAGATTAGCTTTTGTTAACCTTTTATCTAAATATCAATAATAATAATTAATATATAAACTCTTCGGTTAGTGACAGGCAACGCACAGCTAAAACTGCTGGGTGCAAGATGACGAAAATTAATTGACTGTAAATGTTTGCTCCCTGAGAACTCAAGGGGAGCACTAAGAAAGGATTTTCGGAAACTTTCTTCCTTGTAGGGGGTTAAACAGACCCATGTGAAGCCGTAGTATTAACTATAATACGTCAAACAACTGGGTAACTAACATATCAGATAGAATTGGTAATTAATCCTATTCCATACTGATTAGCGCATGCGCGGATTTTCGATGTAATACGATTTGTTTAACTTATGTATTATTAACTATTTGAACTTACATATTAGTAGTATTAAGGGGTGTATTAATATCATTAACTAAACTGGTTTTGTATGTTATACATTAAGGCTTCCCTCATATTGGGCGTACGCGTTCACCGAGCGTTCGCTTGGCGTTCTCCCGACGCGCGACGGGCATTCGGCGTGCGCCCGGCGTTATCTTTGTACTACAGAGTGAACGCCGAGCGCACGCCAGGCGCCCTTTTTAGGAACGTACACACTCAATGTGACGTCGGTCTTACCTAGCCGAAATTGTAGAAGATTGTTATAAACGCAAAAAATTGTGAGGATACTCGACGAATGAGGGTCTTCTGAAATGACCAATAGGCTGCAGCACTGAGACTTCAGGTCCAGAAACCTGTCAAAAGTGTCAGAGCGCCTATGTTTTTATACATCTGTGTTTGTTTGTTTCATGTGTGTGAAAGCGCGGGCGCTTTTTCATCAATCAATTTTTCAATAACTATCGGGATATTTACTGAATCCCATATCTAAAACTGAATGAACTGTATGAGTGAATGGGGTAGGACGAAGGGGTAAACCTAGGCGGACGTTTTCTGACCAGGTTGGAGACATCCTTAAAACAGGACAGGTTAGAAGTGCCCTGAACAGAAGAGCATGCATGAGGAATTTTATGGGAGTTAATGAAGCAAGAGAGATATTTCAGGATAATCTCTGCCTACCCCTCCGGGGTAGGCAGAGATGTGTGCAGCAGCAGGGGGTATGTCTGTAGGTATTTTTAAAACTGTCCACACGAAGGTCCAATGAAAGTATTAATTCCATCTTTGGGAAAACAAACGAAACGAAAAGCAACGTTTGCGAATTTTTGACCCGCCCATTCGATTAATGATTTATGAATACCGTCTCAGATACAGGTGAAATGTCCATTTATTACATGTTTCATATTATAACCAATAAATTTAATATACTTGACCGGTTTGGGTATTAAAATATTATATTTGGCTTGAGTTTATTGAATTTTGTTGTACCTTTGGATCACTAATAAATATGTCTGGCTACTTTTATTGAAGTATATCATTATATTTAACAATTGTATATACTTCTTATACATCGTCAATTACTGAAATATGTGTCTTACCTTATTTTAGCTTTCTACATTCAAACAATCAATTACATCAACTGGTATAGACAAATCTGAACTATTTATTTTAACAATGAACTAGATTTCGTGATCTGTCTGATGAAGGTTATATCAATATTGTTTAAAATTTCTTCCGATGTTTGCCATTAGTAACCATCTACAAATTGTATACTCAATAACGTCCAACTATACATTTGCAAAGCCACTTTAACACATTTCCTACGCGTCGTAGGTTAAATAAAGCAGTGTCAAGTTAAAAACTATGATTTAATTATTTATTATTTTAATGCCTCACGGGAAAATTACAAACAGGTGGCATAGAACAGTCAAGCCCGGTACAATTATTTTTTATCCTATTGATACATTAACTTAGCGGCCGTAGTGGTGACGCACCGTAGAGACCTTACCTAAATCAATCATAATGCAATTTGCATACTCAAAATTAAATCTAAACCATTGGACATAAAATTCACTTGCGTAAGCCGACGCGTTAATAATTTTAAGCGCTTATAAAGCGTACGTCCAATCAGCATAGTACGTTTCAGCCCTTATACAGGCTTAAATGGGAGGCTTGATTGAAATTAAGCGCGGCCACTCGACCGAATCATTCAGGAAAGCTTTGTCAGTGTCCCACCTGTTTTAATCGCACAGATACATTTTATTCTGCACAAAATCCAGTGATTCCTTTTTTGAAATGCTGCTTTTTGATGAAGTTGCTTGTCTAATATTGATGATTTGGTGATTCAAACTCAAGACAAGATTGGGAGATAATTATTAACAATTTTTAACCGCGTTTGTACCAATTTGTTGGATAAAATATCGGCATATACCAATCGTGGTCGCCGGACCGAGTCTTTCCCTAATTTTTTAATAACTAGTAGATGACCGCGGCATCGCCTGCCCAAAATGTGTACCTTTATTTTAAATCCCCATTTTCGGTGGCATATTAAAAAAAGGGTACTTCTAACCTGTCCTTTTTTTAGTATGTCTCCAATCTGGTCAGAGAACGTCCGTCTAGGTCTTCCCCTTCCTCCTGTCCCATTCACACTTGACTTATATAACTTCTTGGTCAGTCTTCCGTCATCCATCCCCTCCATGTGTCCAAACCATCTTAGCATGCCTTCTTCTTGTACCCCACAACACTCTCTTATCACACAATTCTTTACTCTGTCGTTCAAAGACACTCCACACATACTTCTCAGTGCTTATTTCTACGGCATTTATTCTACTTTCATGTCTATTCTGCCATACCCAACTCTCACTACCATACATAAGTGTAGGTACTAACACCCCTCTATACACAGCCAAACGTGCCTTTTTGGACACGTTTTGACTGTTCATAAAAGCCTTCAAAGCTCCATTCACCCTATTACCTGATTAACTCTTCTTTCAATATCTTCTTCATTCTTACCATTCCTAGTAAAAAGCGTACCTAAATATACAAAATCATTCACTTGCTCCACACATTGTTCATCGATCATAACATTACAAGGCGTAACACATTCCTCCTTTTCAAAAACCATTACTTTCGTCTTGCTCATATTCACTTTAATTCCTTTCCTCCCTAAAGCATCATGCATGATTGCCACCATCTCCTGCAACTCCTCCGCTGAAGACGCAAGTATTACCTGATCATCAGCACAACGGAGGCATTTGACAAGTAACTCATTCATCCTTAATCGACAGTCGCTATTTTTCAAATCTTGCAAACAACTGTCCATGAAGAGGTTGAACAGCCACGGCGACGCTACACTTCCCTGTCTAACACCTGTCTCGATGGTAAACCAATCAGTGTACGACCCATTTATCCTCACACAAGCTCTAGAATCTTCAAAAAGGGATTTTAGAGCTCGTATGAGGCTGCTGTTCACTCCATACATCGACAGTACCGACCACATTTCATTCCTCACCACTTTATCGTAAGCCTTTTACAAATCCACGAATGCGCAATAGACCTTTTGACCTTTGGCCAAGAATTTTTCGGCTATGCATCGCAAGGAAAAGACTTGATCCGTGCACCCCATACCCTTTCGGAATCCTGCTTGTACATCCCATATTTTCTTATCGGTTACTTCCATAACTCTTTCAATCAGTACTTTTGCATACAATTTGCCAACAAAGCTGGGAAGGCTAATGCCTCTATAGTTCTTGCAGTCTTGTTGCGAGCATTTTCCCTTATAAAGAGGCACAACCACCGCTGTGGCCCAGTCATCAGGTACTCGGCCGGTGCTCCAGCACAAGTTAAATAAGCGCTGCAGCTGACCAACTATGATGCCCTGTCCAGCCTTCAGCATTTCAACTGTAATCCTGTCATATTCTGCAGCCTTACCTAATTTCATACTTCCTAGCGCCTTCACAATCTCATCCACACCAATATCGCTTTCATCATTCCTATTATTACCATTAATTTCATCTATCGATGTCTCTATCGCAGTTTTCAAAGTCAAAGTATTTTTATTGTAAGACAGTGGTTATTACAAGGTGTTGTATAGTTGAAGCAAAGAGTGCGAACTTACTGCTGTGCCATTTAAGGCGTACAATAATAATAATTACAAAATTATTTGGTACAATATTGCCGTTCTTTCAAATAAACCTTCAAAATACTTCTTCCATCTTTTCAGCAAAGGACAGGTTAGAAGTACCCTTAACCGAAGAACATGCATGAGAAATTTGATGGGAGTGAGTGAAGCAAGATAGATATGTCAGGATCGTTGCAAATGGCGTTCCGTAGTCTCTGCCTACCCCTCCGGGAAACAGGCATGAGTCTATGTATGTATGTATTAAAAAAAAGACTTCCTTAGTAGGTGTTTACGTCTTAAAAGGCCACTGTCCACATTTCATGTTCCAGATTCAGTAGTTTGGTTTTCATGAAGATATGTCAGTCAAGACAATTGATTTTATATTCACCTTTGACTTTTGGTACTAAGCCAAGCCATATAGATTAAATAACAATACATTGATAGCATGATGGTCGCTCTCGTCTCTCCAAATTGTATTTATGCACAAGAGTGGAATGTCAATAAAAAACAATGGTGTCCGCCGTTTATATGGTTGTCCAATAAATTCATGCGTCAATAAGGATTAATGCGAGCAATTCCATTCCTCTATGCCTCAAAAAAAACGGAATAATAATAATAATAATATTCTACTACATACACACATCACCATCTAGTCCCAAGCTTGTGTTATGGGTACTAGATAATGGATAAACATACATATATACTTTTTTTTTGTAAATACATACATATTATACACGATATTAGGAAGGAATATAAACGATATTGTGCTATTGTTAAACGCCCTGTAGTTTTGTCATAAGTCTGGGTCCTAGGCTATATGTTTATTGGTGACTTACTAGTATAATAAACGTCCTAGCATTATCCTGGTTGCATCCAAGATTTTCTCTTTGTAGGTCTGGATCTGCGTTTTGGTCTAGCCAGATTTGATAGACAATTAACTGACTCCAGTCTGACGGCCACATTCCAAATGAATACTACATTCTTTGATTTACACTTGTATCGGACTGTTCAACCAACGAAACTTCACATGTTGATAAAAAGAGACAAACGATGATACACCTTAACTTTAATATAGGTATATAATATTTATAACAATAATAATATTTTATAATAATATTTATAATAATAATATTTTATTTCTCAGAAAATACAAATACAAATAATCTTCTTAAATATAGTCCCTTTTAACAAATGTATGATTTGTATTTTATAAATACAGCAATAGGATTACATTAATTCGAAAGTACACTATATAATCAAGGTAATACATACAACTTATTTACTAATTATTAGGTATATAATAATAATCTTTGATCGTATATTGATACAACATATAAGTGTTTTGTGCATGTTATCGGTACAAAAATGCAAGCGACTTGAAAAATGCGGGTCAGCAGAATCGCGAATAGTGTCAATAAAGAATCGCGAATAGGGTAAATAAAAAAAAAATTAAACAGTATAAAAAACTAGTAAGCGGCTGAGACAGAGTGTATTTCAGTACTTTATAGTTTACATTTGCAACAATAGATCGTAAATATAAAAAACTAATAAGTTATGGATTCATTTTCTCGTTTTAAGGTTAATATTTACGTAGACAAGCATAACATACCTCCTGAAAATTACTGCCTCCGTGGTCCAGTGGATAGCGTATGCGACTGCTAATCGGAGGCCCCGGGGTCGATTACCGGAGAGACCAGCGGCATTGTGCACCGGCAATGGTAGGCGTGGGACTGCTGTGGGGGTGGCGGAAGGCCACGCTAAAAAAATGTGTCGGTGTTTTGACAGCGTGGCCACCTCCACCGCGGTCGTCAAACCCACTAAGCCAATCGTAAAATCAACACTTATGTGACAATTGTGCCGCATTAGCGCAGCATTCAATTTACTGCAGAGAAAACGCCGCGCGTATGCTCATTGGTCGACCTCTACGCCAAGCAGACAACAAAATTTTTTTTATAAAATACTCGTAAAATACCCAAATGACCCTTATTTGGGTATTTTACGAGTATTTTATAAAAAAAATTTTGTTGTCTGCTTGGCGTAGAGGTCGACCAATGAGCATACGTGCGGCGTTTGCTCATTGGTAAAATCAACACTTATGTGACAATTGTGCCGCGTTAGCGCAGCATACAATTTACTGCAGAGAAAACGCCGCGCGTATGCTCATTGGTCGACCTCTACGCCAAGCAGACAACAAAATTTTTTTTATAAAATACTCGTAAAATACCCAAATGACCCCTTTCAAAAACAAGGTAAATAGGTATGTAAACTAACCATGTTTACGAAATACAATTACAGATAAATGATAAGAACTTACCGTAAACCGCGGCCGTAAGGGTCCAGTTAAATCTTAATAACCGTTAAAGTTATGGACAGTTACACTGGTACCGGGTAATTGGTTCTAAACGTGGATATGTTACAGGCAAAGTATAATACCAGACATTGTTGCATTTGGCAGATTCTACTGTGTGATTTTAGGTCTTTGTGTAAAATTAAGTCAGTGATGCAATCAGCCAAAGTCACGATATTTTTGATGGTTTTATCGCTTAGACACTTATTTAAAGGCTACAAAATTGTTACCATGGTGATAGAGGATTTAAAAAAATAATGTCTAAACTGAGTGCATGTAAGGAACACATACTACACCACTGCCTATCCATGGCGAAGAGGGTGTTTCTGTCGCGAAATAATAAACTAGATAACTTAAAATTTATTCGAATGAGGAGAGAGCGACAATAGGAAGTATAGTAGCTAATGAGGAAGATAATTGTGAAAGTGGGATAAGTATGGAAGAGATACGATATGCATTGAAAAGTATGAAGGCGGGTAAGGCTGCGGGATATGACAGAATATCTGCTGAAATGCTCAAGGTAGGCGAAGGCGTCACTGCAAGCCTGCTGTACCTATTGTTAAATAAATGTTGGAGGTCCGGTCGTGTACCAGGTGACTGGAACAAAGCCGTAATTGTGCCACTGTACGAGGGCAAAGGGTCACAGCAGGAATACAACAATTATCGCGGTATCAGCATCCTGAGTGTTGTCGGCAAATTGTATGCAAAGATACTGATTGAAAGAGTGATCTCTGAAACGGACAGTAAAATTTGGGATGTGCAAGCGGGATTCAGAAAGGGAATGGGATGTACGGATCAAGTAAGTAAGTAACTAAATCATTTATTGACACACCAAATACAACGCACAATACAATAAATATAATACAAACAGCTAGGTTCCTATACAACCATCTCCGGATCCTTAACCGAGGTTCAATCAGCACCTGTGTGCGGTGGCAGGGAGAGTCGGTTATAGACCTGTCATGGGCGAATCCCTCGGCTGCGTGACTTGTGTCGGGTTGGCACGTCGCGGTGGAGGTGGCCACGCTGTCAAAAGACCGACACATTTTTTTTGCGTGGCCTTCCGCCACCCCCACAGCAGTCCCACGCCCACCATTGCCGGTGCACAATGCCGCTGGTCTCTGCGACAGCTGAACTCCGATTTACTTGTGGCTGCTGCCCACATCACAGAATGGTCGGAAGTTACAGCAGAGATTCCGCGAATGCGAATCTGGAGAAGAAGGCGAACCGTAGATGAGGAGATTGCTGGAGCGCACCAAATCTACCGAGCCGCCGCAAAAGCGCTACACACTGCCATTGCGGAAGCTAATGCTCGGTCTTGAGCCGAGCTCATTGAGGGACTCGACAGGGACCCATGGGGGCGCCCCTATAAGATAGTTATGGGGAAGCTCAGACCCTGGGTCCCTCCTCTGACTCAAACCCTGGACCCGGAATTTGTGAGAGGGGTCGTTGAAACCCTATTTCTGACGGTCCAAGATAGTTCGCCGAGGCTTTCGTCACCAGATATGGGACGATCTGTTTGAAGTTATGGAAGGAGAGTTAGACCGAGCCGTGCGACGGCTCGCTACTGGCAACACCGCCCCAGGTCCGGATGGTATCCCGGGCAAGGCTTGGGTGTTGGCGCTCGCGGTCTTGGGAGACACGATGAGGCAGCTGTTAACCGGATGCCTCGGTACTGAAGTGTTCCCCACCAGCTGGAAAGAGGCCAATCTTGTCCTGATACTGAAGGAAGGCAGGACCGCAGAGTCTGCCTCGGCATTTTGTCCCATCTGCTTGCTGGACGAGGTAGGCAAACTTTTTGAGCGCGTCATCGCTGCCCGCCTCAATGATCATCTAAGTGGTGTAGGTCCCGAACTGAGTGATAATCAGTTTGGCTTCCGGCAAGGCCGTTCGACATTGGACGCTATTAAGCGCATTCGCTCCATGTCGGAGTCAACCGTCCTTGGTGGTGGAGTAGCGTTGGCGGTGAGCCTAGACATCGTTAACGCTTTCAACTTCCTCACGTGGAATAATAATAGAATAAATAAGAATACCCCTGCGGATTGGTCGCCCCCCCGGGGTCAGTGTAGTCTGTTAAGCGGTATTCTATCGTTTTCCATAAATTCATTTGCACTAATATTGTTTGCCATAATCATCCCCGATCATAATATTTACTTGCACTATTATCATTTATACTAATAACGTTTGCCTTAACAACTCAACAGTGATAAGTAGTAACTTTTTTTCGGCGGTAGGTGACGAAAAAGTGAACACGTCTTTGCGATTTTAAAAATAGAATTTATTTTAAAATTACCAGTATTTCCTAATTGTATTTTAATAAATTAGTGTATAACAGTTCCGTTTAGCATAGCACTTATGGGATTGTGTTGATGACACTTAATGAATTAGTTTAAGAACTTACCACCTGCCAGCTAAGCACCTACACATATCACATCACAGTAAGAAAATAAATCCATTATCTATCATGTCACAATTACAAGACATTGAGTCAGCACAGAGGAGTCTAGAGGAGACCTTTACAAAAAGGATGGCAGCGCTTGAAGCTCAGTTAAACAGCGGGGGATCTTCTAAGGACACTGTAGCGCGTGTTGCTGAAGAGTTTAGAACTTTCCGCGAGTTAGTCTTCAACATGCTCGGCTTACTCCGTCAACAGATCAAGGAATGCCACAAGCAGCTTGACGTCATGGAAACCAGGCATCGACGTAAGGACCTCCTCTTCTTGGGTGTGCCAGAAGCTGAAGGGGAGCATTGTGTTGCAACCATCCTGGATTTGATACACAATAAGCTTCAGCTGAAAGATATAGCTGCCGCTGATCTGAGCAGTTGCCACCGAATTGGTGCTTCCAAGAAGGACAGTAAGCGGCCCGTTCTTGTTCGGTTCACGAAAGTAGACATCAGGTCTTCTGTATGGCGCGCCAAAACAGCTCTCAAGGGAACATCGGTGTCGTTAAGCGAATTCCTGACCAAAGCACGACAAGCTGTATTTGGCAAGGCCCGATCACACTTTGGCATCAAAACTTGCTGGACCCAGGATGGCAATATTATAATAAAGGCGCCGGATGGAAGCCGCCACAAGATAGTTGCCGAGGTTGAGCTAAGCGGGCTGATGCAAAAGTATCCCAAAGTAAGTACTAACAAAGGGCAATGATTATGGAATGTAGAATACTGGACCTAATGGCGCGGAAAAACAGTTTTCTCAATAGCTAGGTATCCTACTACACCTAACATCGAAAAGTCAGTGGTGCGCGCCTCTGCATGGCAGTCTGTCGGTATCCCTACTGGGCTATCGCTGTCTTAAATCTGACCTATTTTGTTTATCTTGTCTATTTGAAAGGCATTATATATTTTTTGTATTTATATACTCACGCCTGTATCCCCGAAGGGGTAGGCAGAAGTGTAATATTACACCCACATTTTGCCATGAATTTTTAGGTCCCACGTAATAGGGGGCGAGCCTATTGCCGTACCGGGCACATTACCAGACTCCGTGCTGCTACTGAGAATTTCCTAACGGAAAGACCGAATAACACTTTGCACCGACCCGGGAATCGAACCCGAGACCTCCCAATCCCATGCGCACATTTATGCTGCGAGACCAACGAGGAAAGGAAAGGCTTAAGTTTAACATTTATGATTACCAATCTATTCAAGCGTGACAATTTAAAGCCTTATAGGTACTTATACATTAGCAAACAGATTAAGCCCCAAGAAGGTTTACCGAACTAATACTTCCACAGATTAACGTGTGTAAACCTTTTGTGTTGTATTGCCAAAGTAGATATCTTATCTATAATACATCAAACAATAGGATAACACACATATTAATCGTATAAAATTGTTAATGAGTCATATTCAATACTGATAGGTACAGGTCATGCATGTTAGCGGATATTCCATATAATATGATTTGTTTGTCCAACACATTTTTTTAAGTACGCACTAGTTCCTGAGCTAAGCGCCTTTAACCAAACAAACTTCATTTTTATAATAATTCATCTATGACATGTTGGTTGCATGGTTCTCTTGTGACCATTAACCCAAAAATAGGAGCCCTGCGAAGCAGTGCTCCGTCAACTTAGTATGTTTTTATTAAAAAATTTGGACATTTACCAAGTCATGCTGGTAAATCTTAGGATTTACTGGGAAATCTTAAGATTTACCGTCCTTCAGGCTTTTACAGTAACATATATAAATAACATAGCATGGTTTTCAATTTCACAAAATTTTCCTGTGCCTCTCGAACCTAGAGCACTCGACGCAGTGTCATGTGACGTACCAGCCGCTTAAACGACTACTGCCATCCGGGCAACACTAAAGAAGGTTTATATTTTGTTAACGCTTCCAAAGATTAGCTTTTGTTAACCTTTTATCTAAATATCAATAATAATAATTAATATATAAACTCTTCGGTTAGTGACAGGCAACGCACAGCTAAAACTGCTGGGTGCAAGATGACGAAAATTAATTGACTGTAAATGTTTGCTACCTGAGAACTCAAGGGGAGCACTAAGAAAGGATTTTCGGAAACTTTCTTCCTTGTAGGGGGTTAAACAGACCCATGTGAAGCCGTAGTATTAACTATAATACGTCAAACAACTGGGTAACTAACATATCAGATAGAATTGGTAATTAATCCTATTCCATACTGATTAGCGCATGCGCGGATTTTCGATGTAATACGATTTGTTTAACTTATGTATTATTAACTATTTGAACTTACATATTAGTAGTATTAAGGGGTGTATTAATATCATTAACTAAACTGGTTTTGTATGTTATACATTAAGGCTTCCCTCATATTGGGCGTACGCGTTCACCGAGCGTTCGCTTGGCGTTCTCCCGACGCGCGACGGGCATTCGGCGTGCGCCCGGCGTTATCTTTGTACTACAGAGTGAACGCCGAGCGCACGCCAGGCGCCCTTTTTAGGAACGTACACACTCAATGTGACGTCGGTCTTACCTAGCCGAAATTGTAGAAGATTGTTATAAACGCAAAAAATTGTGAGGATACTCGACGAATGAGGGTCTTCTGAAATGACCAATAGGCTGCAGCACTGAGACTTCAGGTCCAGAAACCTGTCAAAAGTGTCAGAGCGCCTATGCTTTTATACATCTGTGTTTGTTTGTTTCATGTGTGTGAAAGCGCGGGCGCTTTTTCATCAATCAATTTTTCAATAACTATCGGGATATTTACTGAATCCCATATCTAAAACTGAATGAACTGTATGAGTGAATGGGGTAGGACGAAGGGGTATACCTAGGCGGACGTTTTCTGACCAGGTTGGAGACATCCTTAAAACAGGACAGGTTAGAAGTGCCCTGAACAGAAGAGCATGCATGAGGAATTTTATGGGAGTTAATGAAGCAAGAGAGATATTTCAGGATAATCTCTGCCTACCCCTCCGGGGTAGGCAGAGATGTGTGCAGCAGCAGGGGGTATGTCTGTAGGTATTTTTAAAACTGTCCACACGAAGGTCCAATGAAAGTATTAATTCCATCTTTGGGAAAACAAACGAAACGAAAAGCAACGTTTGCGAATTTTTGACCCGCCCATTCGATTAATGATTTATGAATACCGTCTCAGATACAGGTGAAATGTCTATTTATTACATGTTTCATATTATAACCAATAAATTTAATATACTTGACCGGTTTGGGTATTAAAATATTATATTTGGCTTGAGTTTATTGAATTTTGTTGTACCTTTGGATCACTAATAAATATGTCTGGCTACTTTTATTGAAGTATATCATTATATTTAACAATTGTATATACTTCTTATACATCGTCAATTACTGAAATATGTGTCTTACCTTATTTTAGCTTTCTACATTCAAACAATCAATTACATCAACTGGTATAGACAAATCTGAACTATTTATTTTAACAATGAACTAGATTTCGTGATCTGTCTGATGAAGGTTATATCAATATTGTTTAAAATTTCTTCCGATGTTTGCCATTAGTAACCATCTACAAATTGTATACTCAATAACGTCCAACTATACATTTGCAAAGCCACTTTGACACATTTCCTACGCGTCGTAGGTTAAATAAAGCAGTGTCAAGTTAAAAACTATGATTTAATTATTTATTATTTTAATGCCTCACGGGAAAATTACAAACAGGTGGCATAGAACAGTCAAGCCCGGTACAATTATTTTTTATCCTATTGATACATTAACTTAGCGGCCGTAGTGGTGACGCACCGTAGAGACCTTACCTAAATCAATCATAATGCAATTTGCATACTCAAAATTAAATCTAAACCATTGGACATAAAATTCACTTGCGTAAGCCGACGCGTTAATACTTTTAAGCGCTCATAAAGCGTACGTCCAATCAGCATAGTACGTTTCAGCCCTTATACAGGCTTAAATGGGAGGCTTGATTGAAATTAAGCGCGGCCACTCGACCGAATCATTCAGGAAAGCTTTGTCAGTGTCCCACCTGTTTTAATCGCACAGATACATTTTATTCTGCACAAAATCCAGTGATTCCTTTTTTGAAATGCTGCTTTTTGATGAAGTTGCTTGTCTAATATTGATGATTTGGTGATTCAAACTCAAGACAAGATTGGGAGATAATTATTAACAATTTTTAACCGCGTTTGTACCAATTTGTTGGATAAAATATCGGCATATACCAATCGTGGTCGCCGGACCGAGTCTTTCCCTAATTTTTTAATAACTAGTAGATGACCGCGGCATCGCCTGCCCAAAAATGTGTACCTTTATTTTAAATCCCCATTTTCGGTGGCATATTAAAAAAAGGGTACTTCTAACCTGTCCTTTTTTTAGTATGTCTCCAATCTGGTCAGAGAACGTCCGTCTAGGTCTTCCCCTTCCTCCTGTCCCATTCACACTTGACTTATATAACTTCTTGGTCAGTCTTTCGTCATCCATCCCCTCCATGTGTCCAAACCATCTTAGCATGCCTTCTTCTTGTACCCCACAACACTCTCTTATCACACAATTCTTTACTCTGTCGTTCAAAGACACTCCACACATACTTCTCAGTGCTTATTTCTACGGCATTTATTCTACTTTCATGTCTATTCTGCCATACCCAACTCTCACTACCATACATAAGTGTAGGTACTAACACCCCTCTATGCACAGCCAAACGTGCCTTTTTGGACACGTTTTGACTGTTCATAAAAGCCTTCAAAGCTCCATTCACCCTATTACCTGATTAACTCTTCTTTCAATATCTTCTTCATTCTTACCATTCCTAGTAAAAAGCGTACCTAAATATACAAAATCATTCACTTGCTCCACACATTGTTCATCGATCATAACATTACAAGGCGTAACACATTCCTCCTTTTCAAAAACCATTACTTTCGTCTTGCTCATATTCACTTTAATTCCTTTCCTCCCTAAAGCATCATGCATGATTGCCACCATCTCCTGCAACTCCTCCGCTGAAGACGCAAGTATTACCTGATCATCAGCACAACGGAGGCATTTGACAAGTAACTCATTCATCCTTAATCGACAGTCGCTATTTTTCAAATCTTGCAAACAACTGTCCATGAAGAGGTTGAACAGCCACGGCGACGCTACACTTCCCTGTCTAACACCTGTCTCGATGGTAAACCAATCAGTGTACGACCCATTTATCCTCACACAAGCTCTAGAATCTTCATAAAGGGATTTTAGAGCTCGTATGAGGCTGCTGTTCACTCCATACATCGACAGTACCGACCACATTTCATTCCTCACCACTTTATCGTAAGCCTTTTACAAATCCACGAATGCGCAATAGACCTTTTGACCTTTGGCCAAGAATTTTTCGGCTATGCATCGCAAGGAAAAGACTTGATCCGTGCACCCCATACCCTTTCGGAATCCTGCTTGTACATCCCATATTTTCTTATCGGTTACTTCCATAACTCTTTCAATCAGTACTTTTGCATACAATTTGCCAACAAAGCTGGGAAGGCTAATGCCTCTATAGTTCTTGCAGTCTTGTTGCGAGCATTTTCCCTTATAAAGAGGCACAACCACCGCTGTGGCCCAGTCATCAGGTACTCGGCCGGTGCTCCAGCACAAGTTAAATAAGCGCTGCAGCTGACCAACTATGATGCCCTGTCCAGCCTTCAGCATTTCAACTGTAATCCTGTCATATTCTGCAGCCTTACCTAATTTCATACTTCCTAGCGCCTTCACAATATCATCCACACCAATATCGCTTTCATCATTCCTATTATTACCATTAATTTCATCTATCGATGTCTCTATCGCCGTTTTCAAAGTCAAAGTATTTTTATTGTAAGACAGTGGTTATTACAAGGTGTTGTATAGTTGAAGCAAAGAGTGCGAACTTACTGCTGTGCCATTTAAGGCGTACAATAATAATAATTACAAAATTATTTGGTACAATATTGCCGTTCTTTCAAATAAACCCTCAAAATACTTCTTCCATCTTTTCAGCAAAGGACAGGTTAGAAGTACCCTTAACCGAAGAACATGCATGAGAAATTTGATGGGAGTGAGTGAAGCAAGATAGATATGTCAGGATCGTTGCAAATGGCGTTCCGTAGTCTCTGCCTACCCCTCCGGGAAACAGGCATGAGTCTATGTATGTATGTATTAAAAAAAAGACTTCCTTAGTAGGTGTTTACGTCTTAAAAGGCCACTGTCCACATTTCATGTTCCAGATTCAGTAGTTTGGTTTTCATGAAGATATGTCAGTCAAGACAATTGATTTTATATTCACCTTTGACTTTTGGTACTAAGCCAAGCCATATAGATTAAATAACAATACATTGATAGCATGATGGTCGCTCTCGTCTCTCCAAATTGTATTTGTGCACAAGAGTGGAATGTCAATAAAAAACAATGGTGTCCGCCGTTTATATGGTTGTCCAATAAATTAATGCGTCAATAAGGATTAATGCGAGCAATTCCATTCCTCTATGCCTCAAAAAAAACGGAATAATAATAATAATAATATTCTACTACATACACACATCACCATCTAGTCCCAAGCTTGTGTTATGGGTACTAGATAATGGATAAACATACATATATACTTTTTTTTTGTAAATACATACATATTATACACGATATTAGGAAGGAATATAAACGATATTGTGCTATTGTTAAACGCCCTGTAGTTTTGTCATAAGTCTGGGTCCTAGGCTATATGTTTATTGGTGACTTACTAGTATAATAAACGTCCTAGCATTATCCTGGTTGCATCCAAGATTTTCTCTTTGTAGGTCTGGATCTGCGTTTTGGTGTAGCCAGATTTGATAGACAATTAACTGACTCCAGTCTGACGGCCACATTCCAAATGAATACTACATTCTTTGATTTACACTTGTATCGGACTGTTCAACCAACGAAACTTCACATGTTGATAAAAAGAGACAAACGATGATACACCTTAACTTTAATATAGGTATATAATATTTATAATAATAATAATATTTTATAATAATATTTATAATAATAATATTTTATTTCTCAGAAAATACAAATACAAATAATCTTCTTATAATATAGTCCCTTTTAACAAATGTATGATTTGTATTTTATAAATACAGCAATAGGATTACATTAATTCGACAGTACACTATATAATCAAGGTAATACATACAACTTATTTACTAATTATTAGGTATATAATAATAATCTTTGATCGTATATTGATACAACATATAAGTGTTTTGTGCATGTTATCGGTACAAAAATGCAAGCGACTTGAAAAATGCGGGTCAGCAGAATCGCGAATAGTGTCAATAAAGAATCGCGAATAGGGTAAATAAAAAAAAAATTAAACAGTATAAAAAACTAGTAAGCGGCTGAGACAGAGTGTATTTCAGTACTTTATAGTTTACATTTGCAACAATAGATCGTAAATATAAAAAACTAATAAGTTATGGATTCATTTTCTCGTTTTAAGGTTAATATTTACGTAGACAAGCATAACATACCTCCTGAAAATTACTGCCTCCGTGGTCCAGTGGATAGCGTATGCGACTGCTAATCGGAGGCCCCGGGGTCGATTACCGGAGAGACCAGCGGCATTGTGCACCGGCAATGGTAGGCGTGGGACTGCTGTGGGGGTGGCGGAAGGCCACGCTAAAAAAATGTGTCGGTGTTTTGACAGCGTGGCCACCTCCACCGCGAACGTCAAACCCACTAAGCCAATCGTAAAATCAACACTTACCTATGTGACAATTGTGCCGCGTTAGCGCAGCATTCAATTTACTGCAGAGAAAACGCCGCGCGTATGCTCATTGGTCGACCTCTACGCCAAGCAGACAACAATTTTTTTTTTATAAAATACTCGTAAAATACCCAAATGACCCTTATTTGGGTATTTTACGAGTATTTTATAAAAAAATTTTTGTTGTCTGCTTGGCGTAGAGGTCGACCAATGAGCATACGTGTGGCGTTTGCTCATTGGTAAAATCAACACTTATGTGACAATTGTGCCGCGTTAGCGCAGCATACAATTTACTGCAGAGAAAACGCCGCGCGTATGCTCATTGGTCGACCTCTACGCCAAGCAGACAACAAAATTTTTTTTATAAAATACTCGTAAAATACCCAAATGACCCCTTTCAAAAACAAGGTAAATAGGTATGTAAACTAACCATGTTTACGAAATACAATTACAGATAAATGATAAGAACTTACCGTAAACCGCGGCCGTAAGGGTCCAGTTAAATCTTAATAACCGTTAAAGTTATGGACAGTTACACTGGTACCGGGTAATTGGTTCTAAACGTGGATATGTTACAGGCAAAGTATAATACCAGACATTGTTGCATTTGGCAGATTCTACTGTGTGATTTTAGGTCTTTGTGTAAAATTAAGTCAGTGATGCAATCAGCCAAAGTCACGATATTTTTGATGGTTTTATCGCTTAGACACTTATTTAAAGGCTACAAAATTGTTACCATGGTGATAGAGGATTTAAAAAAATAATGTCTAAACTGAGTGCATGTAAGGAACACATACTACACCACTGCCTATCCATGGCGAAGAGGGTGTTTCTGTCGCGAAATAATAAACTAGATAACTTAAAATTTATTCGAACGAGGAGAGAGCGACAATAGGAATATAGTAGCTAATGAGGAAGATAATTGTGAAAGTGGGATAAGTATGGAAGAGATACGATATGCATTGAAAAGTATGAAGGCGGGTAAGGCTGCGGGATATGACAGAATATCTGCTGAAATGCTCAAGGTAGGCGAAGGCGTCACTGCAAGCCTGCTGTACCTATTGTTAAATAAATGTTGGAGGTCCGGTCGTGTACCAGGTGACTGGAACAAAGCCGTAATTGTGCCACTGTACAAGGGCAAAGGGTCACAGCAGGAATACAACAATTATCGCGGTATCAGCATCCTGAGTGTTGTCGGTAAATTGTATGCAAAGATACTGATTGAAAGAGTGATCTCTGAAACGGACAGTAAAATTTGGGATGTGCAAGCGGGATTCAGAAAGGGAATGGGATGTACGGATCAAGTAAGTAAGTAACTAAATCATTTATTGACACACCAAATACAACGCACAATACAATAAATATAATACAAACAGCTAGGTTCCTATACAACCATCTCCGGATCCTTAACCGAGGTTCAATCAGCACCTGTGTGCGGTGGCAGGGAGAGTCGGTTATAGACCTGTCATGGGCGAATCCCTCGGCTGCGTGACTTGTGTCGGGTTGGCACGTCGCGGTGGAGGTGGCCACGCTGTCAAAAGACCGACACATTTTTTTTGCGTGGCCTTCCGCCACCCCCACAGCAGTCCCACGCCCACCATTGCCGGTGCACAATGCCGCTGGTCTCTGCGACAGCTGAACTCCGATTTACTTGTGGCTGCTGCCCACATCACAGAATGGTCGGAAGTTACAGCAGAGATTCCGCGAATGCGAATCTGGAGAAGGAGGCGAACCGTAGATGAGGAGATTGCTGGAGCGCACCAAATCTACCGAGCCGCCGCAAAAGCGCTACACACTGCCATTGCGGAAGCTAATGCTCGGTCTTGAGCCGAGCTCATTGAGGGACTCGACAGGGACCCATGGGGGCGCCCCTATAAGATAGTTATGGGGAAGCTCAGACCCTGGGTCCCTCCTCTGACTCAAACCCTGGACCCGGAATTTGTGAGAGGGGTCGTTGAAACCCTATTTCTGACGGTCCAAGATAGTTCGCCGAGGCTTTCGTCACCAGATATGGGACGATCTGTTTGAAGTTATGGAAGGAGAGTTAGACCGAGCCGTGCGACGGCTCGCTACTGGCAACACCGCCCCAGGTCCGGATGGTATCCCGGGCAAGGCTTGGGAGTTGGCGCTCGCGGTCTTGGGAGACACGATGAGGCAACTGTTCACCGGATGCCTCCGTACTGAAGTGTTCCCCACCAGCTGGAAAGAGGCCAATCTTGTCCTGATACTGAAGGAAGGCAGGACCGCAGAGTCTGCCTCGGCATTTTGTCCCATCTGCTTGCTGGACGAGGTAGGCAAACTTTTTGAGCGCGTCATCGCTGCCCGCCTCAATGATCATCTAAGTGGTGTAGGTCCCGAACTGAGTGATAATCAGTTTGGCTTCCGGCAAGGCCGTTCGACATTGGACGCTATTAAGCGCATTCGCTCCATGTCGGAGTCAACCGTCCTTGGTGGTGGAGTAGCGTTGGCGGTGAGCCTAGACATCGTTAACGCTTTCAACTTCCTCACGTGGAATAATAATAGAATAAATAAGAATACCCCTGCGGATTGGTCGCCCCCCCGGGGTCAGTGTAGTCTGTTAAGCGGTATTCTATCGTTTTCCATAAATTAATTTGCACTAATATTGTTTGCCATAATCATCCCCGATCATAATATTTACTTGCACTATTATCATTTATACTAATAACGTTTGCCTTAACAACTCAACAGTGATAAGTAGTAACTTTTTTTCGGCGGTAGGTGACGAAAAAGTGAACACGTCTTTGCGATTTTAAAAATAGAATTTATTTTAAAATTACCAGTATTTCCTAATTGTATTTTAATAAATTAGTGTATAACAGTTCCGTTTAGCATAGCACTTATGGGATTGTGTTGATGACACTTAATGAATAAGTTTAAGAACTTACCACCTGCCAGCTAAGCACCTACACATATCACATCACAGGAAGAAAATAAATCCATTATCTATCATGTCACAATTACAAGACATTGAGTCAGCACAGAGGAGTCTAGAGGAGACCTTTACAAAAAGGATGGCAGCGCTTGAAGCTCAGTTAAACAGCGGGGGATCTTCTAAGGACACTGTAGCGCGTGTTGCTGAAGAGTTTAGAACTTTCCGCGAGTTAGTCTTCAACATGCTCGGCTTACTCCGTCAACAGATCAAGGAATGCCACAAGCAGCTTGACGTCATGGAAACCAGGCATCGACGTAAGGACCTCCTCTTCTTGGGTGTGCCAGAAGCTGAAGGGGAGCATTGTGTTGCAACCATCCTGGATTTGATACACAATAAGCTTCAGCTGAAAGATATAGCTGCCGCTGATCTGAGCAGTTGCCACCGAATTGGTGCTTCCAAGAAGGACAGTAAGCGGCCCGTTCTTGTTCGGTTCACGAAAGTAGACATCAGGTCTTCTGTATGGCGCGCCAAAACAGCTCTCAAGGGAACATCGGTGTCGTTAAGCGAATTCCTGACCAAAGCACGACAAGCTGTATTTGGCAAGGTCCGATCACACTTTGGCATCAAAACTTGCTGGACCCAGGATGGCAATATTATAATAAAGGCGCCGGATGGAAGCCGCCACAAGATAGTTGCCGAGGTTGAGCTAAGCGGGCTGATGCAAAAGTATCCCAAAGTAAGTACTAACAAAGGGCAATGATTATGGAATGTAGAATACTGGACCTAATGGCGCGGAAAAACAGTTTTCTCAATAGCTAGGTATCCTACTACACCTAACATCGAAAAGTCAGTGGTGCGCGCCTCTGCATGGCAGTCTGTCGGTATCCCTACTGGGCTATCGCTGTCTTAAATCTGACCTATTTTGTTTATCTTGTCTATTTGAAAGGCATTATATATTTTTTGTATTTATATACTCACGCCTGTATCCCGAAGGGGTAGG
>CALYKY020000179.1:0-5000 GCA_944739405.2 Euclidia mi
GAGACGTGTTTCACATTATAAAAGTAATGTTTAACACTTTCGTGTACATTCTCGATTCCGCCCGGAATCTATAGAGTACCTCGCACAAAAGTTTGTGGTAAATTATTTTAAAGGACCGTTCGATTGTATTACACACACGGACACGTACATAAGTAACGATCCGTCGATCCACACCGTTTAACGGACATGTGTTGGTATTATAATAAAAAACTGTATGAACAACGCACACACCAGCAGCACACACGACGCTCACTACAATTCTTCAAAAACACCAAACACTTTGAAAACTCTCGCACGACGATATAAGCGCGTGCGCCGCGCGCGCGCCCGATGCCTTTGACTCTGATAAACGAATCTCATCGTCAAACGCCTCGCCGCCGCGCGCCGCGCGCCGTCTCGTCGCACTACACTTATGCGACGTTCCAACGCCTAACCCTACGGCGCGCAGCGCGCCGCGGCGCGTCGCCATTCGCAGGGTTAACTAGAGTAAAAGGAAAAAAAAAAAAAAAATTTTTTTTGAAGTTCGGCTAATTTTTGGCTTGAAATTGGCGAGCGCGTGAGGGTTAATCGAGCAGGGTCCCGAGGGAGAGGGGCAGGGGAAGAGGGGGGATGAGGAGGGAGTGGGGGGTTGTATTGGAACGGTTTTAGAATGTTACGGGGTTGATGTGTTTTTTTAAGGAGCGATCCGTCGTACAGGGGGTTGAGCTGGATTTTGACGGGATTTCGGGATTAGAGTTATGTAATTATATTTTTTTTTCTGCTCACATCGTTACAATCTATTCAGTACTTCGTACATACAGGCGGTGTACGGGGCAAGGATGGGGTGGAGGCGGGGGTTGCAGGGGTGCAGGGGGTGACGGGGAGGGGGCAGCGGTTGACGTCATTTGATATTATGACGTATCCAATGATAAGAATGAATATATTACGTGTGAACAAATATCACCCTAATTCCAATCAATGGGGACAAAAAAAAACTACATTATACACATACCTTCAGTGAACGTGTCAAATCACAAGAAAAAAAAAGCAACAAAAAAAAATGGCTGACAACGTAAGAGGCGGCCAAGTGTTTGCAACTAATATTAGAACGATTAAATATTTTGGCGACAATTACATCTTTTCGAAAGATCAAAAAAAAAAAAGTGTTAAGGTAGCGAATAAATTACACAAGCCAGTTAAAAATTGTTTAGGTTTAGGTTAGGTTAGATTTGGTGAGGTTAGGTTAGGTTAGGTTTGGTTTGGTTTGGTTTGGTTTGGTTTGGTTTGGTTTGGTTTGGTTTGGTTTGGTTAGGTTAGGTTAGGTTAGGTTAGGTTAAGTTAGGTTAGGTTAGGTTAGGTTAGGTTAGGTTAGGTTAGGTTAGGTTAGGTTTGGTTAGGTTAGGTTAGGTTAGGTTTGGTTTGGTTAGGTTAGCTTAGCTTAGCTTAGCTTAGCTTAGCTTAGCTTAGGTGGTTAGGTTAGGTTAGGTTAGGTTAGGTTAGGTTAGGTTAGGTTAGGTTAGGTTAGGTTAGGTTAGGTTAGGTTAGGTTAGGTTATGTTAGGTCAGGTTAGGTTAGGTTAGGTTGGGTCAGGTTAGGTTAGGTTAGGTTGGGTTAGTAAACAAGTTCATATTTTTTTTTTTCATACAAAAACCATTTCAAATAGAATCTGATGCCCATTTTCTATTTTTTATCCATCAAATTCAGTTACCAAAAGTAAAACTGAATTTAAGGGCAAAAAACAAGTTTTCATAAATTTTCGTTTGGCAGAAGAAAATAATAAACATTTGTGAAAACAGCTTTCCAGTTAGCAAATTCGTTTTAATAGCATAACATACTCTTATAAGCTAAGTTGACGGAGCCCTGCTTCGCAGGGCTCCTATTTTTGAGTGCAGGGTCACAAGGGAACCTAACACAACCTAATAAGTTGCTTAGTATAAATTTGATCTAACAACAAAAATAAAAATAAAGTTGACACAGTAAAACGATGCCAAATGATAATTGGAACAATTATATTATTATTCTGCATTAAAATAAATACATAACATGAAATATAATTAAAAATGTACTTACCTTATTTTGTACCTATGTTTGGAGTCACCGGTGGGTCAGTCGGCGTTCAAAGGGTTAACCCAAAATAAAAACATTATACATATTTAGCCTAGCATTTTGCGCGCAATAAGCGCGCATGCAGGAGTGTTAGATTTGGCGTATTAATATTGCAAAAAGCAAAGATTAGATTAGCAATATATAATATTTTTATGAATGATTAAACGTCAATGTCAACATACATTGACAGAACACGCTTCACACGGTTTATAGGTACAGGTCTACCTACCTGTTTACGTTCACTTACTGTGTCTGGGGTACTTGGATGGTTCACTATCCACCCCAGCCCACGTACTATGACTGTGTAGTGTAGTGCTTGTTGCTTGTTGCTTGTTGTACACTTAGCTTGCGGTGCGGTGGTGCGGTGGTGCGGTGGTGCGGTGGTGCGGTGCCGCGACGCGCGCATCGCGCACGTTGGTGTGGTCGTGTAGTGTAGTGTTGTGTCGTCCTGTGGTGTGTTGGTGTGTATATGTGTATGTACCGACACCAGACGCACAAGCAGATGCAGCCCATACTAACTAGCTACAGAATAGCAACAGTACAAGCTTATACAAGCGAACACCGCCCATAGTAACTAGCAAATATGCCTTAGTAGCTTAAAGCGACGCCCAAGCAGATGCAGACTTACAAGCAAATATCAACTACAAGCCACCGCTCCAGTACAAACTTGCTACTGATTCCACCGCCTCCTAGTAATTTAAAGGCAGACGCCCAAGCTCTTACTACAAACAGTAATATATAGACACTCCCTATGCAAACCAACATCTCCCTCAGTAACTAGCAATTATGTATGAAAATAGCATTATTTCTAGTACAAACCAACACCTCTCTTAGTAACTTATACAAAGCGACGCCCAAGCAGATGCAGTAAAGCAAAGACATACAATACATGAGAAACTAACAGACTTTCTCTCTATAATACAGTAATTCAAAGCAATTCCAAGACACTTCCATACCCTCTAGTAACTTATACAAGGCGACGACGCACAAGCAGATGCAATATTCTCTCAGTACAAACAGTACTAAAAGACACTTCTAATACGAACCAATATCTCCCTCAATAAAAAGCGATTATGTGTCAAAATAGCAAGCATTCTCTCAAAAATTTGCCATTTGTACTACAAACCTACGACTGATTCCAACACTCCCAAGTAACTAAGCTTGTACTGGCGGCGGCGCCCAAGCAGATGCACACCTGCGAACAGAATATGTTTCAAAACTAACACTATATAAGAATTGTGAGCCCATTACAATGCTCCTAGGTCCATTCAGTCATTAGCGACTTTCTTGCACAATTATAACAAAGGGACAAAGGCGACATTGCGTCGACCGGCTCCTACACCTGAACATTTTTCATACATAATAGAAACTCTTTTGATTGTTTTATACTTTTTCAAGTAGGAACATCTGACCGACTACATTATCTAAACTCTTTGGAGCTATACCGACCAAACTTTTTAGACACAATAAAACCTACTTTTTCTGTCTTATTGAAGTATCATACTTCTTGTTGGAAGCATTTTTAACCTGTATGAATTATGTATTTTTTGTCTCTTTTTAGCAAATTAGATGTGTAAAATTATTAAAAATCCAAGTTTTATGAAAACAGTAAGGGTTACTTTTGCTTATATTGACGATATATCATCATTTTATTTGAATATTTATAAACATTTTTTTTTGCTTTTCCTTATATATGTGAGTATTTAGCGCCTAGTTGTATTAGTATATTGTTCCCGCGCGGCGCCCAAGAAGCTCTGTAACAATGAAACAAATATGTGTGAAATCAGTATATGGCACGTTTTTTGAACACAATAAAAATTACTTGGTCTATTTTATTAAATCAATGTGATTTTTTTCTTGTTACTATGGCACTTGTATAATCATTGATTTCTTACTGTATGTAACAAACTGGCGCTGGATTTCATCAGTATATGAGTCTCGACCGGCGCCCGAACGTACCTGAAATAAAGACATAAATATTAGTAAAGTTTGCAATATACACGTTTTCTGAACATGATAAAAATTACTAGGAGTATTTTATTTGGCTTTTATATGATTTAGCTGACATAAGGTTTGTGAAATGACTGTTGTTTTTTTCTTTTCTAGATGAATTACTCGGGGATGACATATTGATGTTTGGGGAATCTTTTTGCTGAAATCAGTAAATTACACCTATGTATCACTAGCCAGCGGCATGTCTGCGTGTAGGGATCACGAATAAAATTTGCCAGGTACTTTATTTTGAATTTTTTTTTTTGTCTTTTTTAATTATTTTTTTTATTTTCTCGAGCGAATATCTCTTGGTAGGTGCAAAAATTTCGTGATTTTTCATCGTGGCGTCGACCTAAATTTTTTTTTTCTTTATTTAATTTTTGTGCCATACCTATTTATTTTGTTCGCGCGAATTTGTCTTGGTAGGCGCAAAAAAATCGAACTTTTTTTTTTCTTTTTTTAAAAACATTTTTTTTTGTAACAAAATCTCAGTTGCCGTTGGTGGTAATATATATTTAGGTGCAAAAATATTGTGACTTTTTGGAATTGTGTCGTTGTGTTTAAGAATGTATGTACCTATATTGTATGTGTAACTGACTTGTTATATTGTGTGTGTCGTAAATAAGTATAATAAGTATCATGTATTAGGTGAAATACACTTGTATATGGCTCAGAAATAGTACTAAAGTTTGTGTTAAGACTTGTACAATGTGTTGATATTATTTGGTAAAGATGACTTATAACCATCCTATGTTTACATGATTAGCAATATATTACAAGCTTGTACGTATAAACGGATGCAATTTTTTCACATTTTGATTTATATTGACGATGTGGTGTGTTTATGTATCTCAAGTAGTTGGTTTTCTTTCAAAGTGGATTATTTCCAAGTCCCAGGGTGGTATTAAGTTGTAACAGCGGCC
>CALYKY020000179.1:10000-17500 GCA_944739405.2 Euclidia mi
TACGGATTTGAACCAGTCTACGTTGAATTCATCAAGAGCGCGACGCGAGATATTCAACGTCAACTGCACAATAAAGTGAGTCGACGCATCGAATAATCTCTAAATGTTGTTAAAGTACAACACAATAAACTTGGTTATGGATGTGTATTAAGCGTTTACGTCACAGTAAAGCAACATAATCACGTTAATGATCCTTCCGCAGGTTCCCCTACGGAAACCTTGTTACGACTTTTACTTCCTCTAAATGATCAAGTTTGGTCAACTTCCCAGCAACGCCGACGGCCGTGAAGCCACCGCGTGTCGGTCCGAAGACCTCACTAAATCATTCAATCGGTAGTAGCGACGGGCGGTGTGTACAAAGGGCAGGGACGTAATCAACGCGAGCTTATGACTCGCGCTTACTAGGAATTCCTCGTTTATGGGGGATAATTGCAAACCCCAATCCCCAGCACGAAGGAGTTTCAGCGGGTTGCCCGGGCCTCTAGGCCAGGGAGAACATGCTGATTCCTTCAGTGTAGCGCGCGTGCGGCCCAGGACATCTAAGGGCATCACAGACCTGTTATTGCTCAATCTCGTGCGGCTCGAAGCCGCCGGTCCCTCTAAGAAGAATTTTAATACGTCGCCAGTGAGTTGCGCGACACGAGGTCACGCACACCTAAATGACGACGCCTATTTAGCAGGCTAGAGTCTCGTTCGTTACCGGAATTAACCAGACAAATCGCTCCACCAACTAAGAACGGCCATGCACCACCACCCACCGAATCAAGAAAGAGCTGTTAATCTGTCAATCCTTCCGGTGTCCGGGCCTGGTGAGATTTCCCGTGTTGAGTCAAATTAAGCCGCAGGCTCCACTCCTGGTGGTGCCCTTCCGTCAATTCCTTTAAGTTTCAGCTTTGCAACCATACTCCCCCCGGAGTCCAAAATCTTTGGTTTCCCGGAAGCTGCCCGCCGAGCCATTGTAGTAACGTCGGCGGATCGCTAGATGACATATTTACGGTTAGAACTAGGGCGGTATCTAATCGCCTTCGAACCTCTAACTTTCGTTCTTGATTGATGAAAACACCTTTGGCAAATGCTTTCGCTGATGTTCGTCTTGCGACGATCCAAGAATTTCACCTCTAACGTCGCAATACGAATGCCCCCAGTTATCCCTATTAATCATTACCTCGGAGTTCTGAAAACCAACAAAATAGAACCGAGATCATATTCTATTATTCCATGCACGAAATATTCAAGCAGCATTTTGAGCCCGCTTTGAGCACTCTAATTTGTTCAAAGTAAAATTGTCGGCCCACCTCGACACTCACTGAAGAGCACCGCGATAGGATTTTGATATTGAACCGGCGTATTACCGCCGGCTCACCGACGATATGCTCCGCAAACGTGTCAGTATCACCGCGGATGCGGTGCACCGACAGCGCGGCGCACAAATGCAACTACGAGCTTTTTAACCGCAACAATTTTAGTATACGCTATTGGAGCTGGAATTACCGCGGCTGCTGGCACCAGACTTGCCCTCCAATTGTTCCTCGTTAAAATATTTAAAGTGTACTCATTCCGATTACGAGGCCTCGTAAGAGTCCCGTATCGTTATTTTTCGTCACTACCTCCCCGTGCCGGGAGTGGGTAATTTGCGCGCCTGCTGCCTTCCTTGGATGTGGTAGCCGTTTCTCAGGCTCCCTCTCCGGAATCGAACCCTGATTCCCCGTTACCCGTGACAACCATGGTAGTCGCAGAAACTACCATCGAAAGTTGATAAGGCAGACATTTGAAAGATGCGTCGCCGGTACTGGACCATGCGATCGGCAAAAGTTATCCAGATTCATCAAAAGTAACGACTTCAGACGCGAGGCCCTCCGTCGATTGGTTTTGATCTAATAAAAGCACTCATCCCATCACTGGTCAGAGTTCTGATTGCATGTATTAGCTCTAGAATTACCACAGTTATCCAAGTAACTGAGTAAGATCTAAGGAACCAAAACTGATATATTGAGCCATTCGCGGTATCGCCTTAATACGGCTTGCACTGAGACATGCATGGCTTAATCTTTGAGACAAGCATATAACTACTGGCAGGATCAACCAGGGAGCTATCATAGTTGATATACGCGCACACACGTGTGTTGTGTAGTTACACACGCGACACACGCGCGCGCACATATAACAAAACCCCGCGCGTCAACCTTTCGGTCGTCGCTAACGGGCGAGCTCATGAAGAGTCGTTTTTTGGTCGCGAACGCGCTAGCATTTCAACGGTTATATCTCAAACGCGTCAAAAGCACCGTGCGTAAGCATTTTCAGGGTTATTCACAGTCAAGTGAATCACCCCAATTGTGAACGTTCGTACCGAGACGTGTTTCACATTATAAAAGTAATGTTTAACACTTTCGTGTACATTCTCGATTCCGCCCGGAATCTATAGAGTACCTCGCACAAAAGTTTGTGGTAAATTATTTTAAAGGACCGTTCGATTGTATTACACACACGGACACGTACATAAGTAACGATCCGTCGATCCACACCGTTTAACGGACATGTGTTGGTATTATAATAAAAAACTGTATGAACAACGCACACACCAGCAGCACACACGACGCTCACTACAATTCTTCAAAAACACCAAACACTTTGAAAACTCTCGCACGACGATATAAGCGCGTGCGCCGCGCGCGCGCCCGATGCCTTTGACTCTGATAAACGAATCTCATCGTCAAACGCCTCGCCGCCGCGCGCCGCGCGCCGTCTCGTCGCACTACACTTATGCGACGTTCCAACGCCTAACCCTACGGCGCGCAGCGCGCCGCGGCGCGTCGCCATTCGCAGGGTTAACTAGAGTAAAAGGAAAAAAAAAAAAAAAATTTTTTTTGAAGTTCGGCTAATTTTTGGCTTGAAATTGGCGAGCGCGTGAGGGTTAATCGAGCAGGGTCCCGAGGGAGAGGGGCAGGGGAAGAGGGGGGATGAGGAGGGAGTGGGGGGTTGTATTGGAACGGTTTTAGAATGTTACGGGGTTGATGTGTTTTTTTAAGGAGCGATCCGTCGTACAGGGGGTTGAGCTGGATTTTGACGGGATTTCGGGATTAGAGTTATGTAATTATATTTTTTTTTCTGCTCACATCGTTACAATCTATTCAGTACTTCGTACATACAGGCGGTGTACGGGGCAAGGATGGGGTGGAGGCGGGGGTTGCAGGGGTGCAGGGGGTGACGGGGAGGGGGCAGCGGTTGACGTCATTTGATATTATGACGTATCCAATGATAAGAATGAATATATTACGTGTGAACAAATATCACCCTAATTCCAATCAATGGGGACAAAAAAAAACTACATTATACACATACCTTCAGTGAACGTGTCAAATCACAAGAAAAAAAAAGCAACAAAAAAAAATGGCTGACAACGTAAGAGGCGGCCAAGTGTTTGCAACTAATATTAGAACGATTAAATATTTTGGCGACAATTACATCTTTTCGAAAGATCAAAAAAAAAAAAGTGTTAAGGTAGCGAATAAATTACACAAGCCAGTTAAAAATTGTTTAGGTTTAGGTTAGGTTAGATTTGGTGAGGTTAGGTTAGGTTAGGTTTGGTTTGGTTTGGTTTGGTTTGGTTTGGTTTGGTTTGGTTTGGTTTGGTTTGGTTAGGTTAGGTTAGGTTAGGTTAGGTTAAGTTAGGTTAGGTTAGGTTAGGTTAGGTTAGGTTAGGTTAGGTTAGGTTAGGTTTGGTTAGGTTAGGTTAGGTTAGGTTTGGTTTGGTTAGGTTAGCTTAGCTTAGCTTAGCTTAGCTTAGCTTAGCTTAGGTGGTTAGGTTAGGTTAGGTTAGGTTAGGTTAGGTTAGGTTAGGTTAGGTTAGGTTAGGTTAGGTTAGGTTAGGTTAGGTTAGGTTATGTTAGGTCAGGTTAGGTTAGGTTAGGTTGGGTCAGGTTAGGTTAGGTTAGGTTGGGTTAGTAAACAAGTTCATATTTTTTTTTTTCATACAAAAACCATTTCAAATAGAATCTGATGCCCATTTTCTATTTTTTATCCATCAAATTCAGTTACCAAAAGTAAAACTGAATTTAAGGGCAAAAAACAAGTTTTCATAAATTTTCGTTTGGCAGAAGAAAATAATAAACATTTGTGAAAACAGCTTTCCAGTTAGCAAATTCGTTTTAATAGCATAACATACTCTTATAAGCTAAGTTGACGGAGCCCTGCTTCGCAGGGCTCCTATTTTTGAGTGCAGGGTCACAAGGGAACCTAACACAACCTAATAAGTTGCTTAGTATAAATTTGATCTAACAACAAAAATAAAAATAAAGTTGACACAGTAAAACGATGCCAAATGATAATTGGAACAATTATATTATTATTCTGCATTAAAATAAATACATAACATGAAATATAATTAAAAATGTACTTACCTTATTTTGTACCTATGTTTGGAGTCACCGGTGGGTCAGTCGGCGTTCAAAGGGTTAACCCAAAATAAAAACATTATACATATTTAGCCTAGCATTTTGCGCGCAATAAGCGCGCATGCAGGAGTGTTAGATTTGGCGTATTAATATTGCAAAAAGCAAAGATTAGATTAGCAATATATAATATTTTTATGAATGATTAAACGTCAATGTCAACATACATTGACAGAACACGCTTCACACGGTTTATAGGTACAGGTCTACCTACCTGTTTACGTTCACTTACTGTGTCTGGGGTACTTGGATGGTTCACTATCCACCCCAGCCCACGTACTATGACTGTGTAGTGTAGTGCTTGTTGCTTGTTGCTTGTTGTACACTTAGCTTGCGGTGCGGTGGTGCGGTGGTGCGGTGGTGCGGTGGTGCGGTGCCGCGACGCGCGCATCGCGCACGTTGGTGTGGTCGTGTAGTGTAGTGTTGTGTCGTCCTGTGGTGTGTTGGTGTGTATATGTGTATGTACCGACACCAGACGCACAAGCAGATGCAGCCCATACTAACTAGCTACAGAATAGCAACAGTACAAGCTTATACAAGCGAACACCGCCCATAGTAACTAGCAAATATGCCTTAGTAGCTTAAAGCGACGCCCAAGCAGATGCAGACTTACAAGCAAATATCAACTACAAGCCACCGCTCCAGTACAAACTTGCTACTGATTCCACCGCCTCCTAGTAATTTAAAGGCAGACGCCCAAGCTCTTACTACAAACAGTAATATATAGACACTCCCTATGCAAACCAACATCTCCCTCAGTAACTAGCAATTATGTATGAAAATAGCATTATTTCTAGTACAAACCAACACCTCTCTTAGTAACTTATACAAAGCGACGCCCAAGCAGATGCAGTAAAGCAAAGACATACAATACATGAGAAACTAACAGACTTTCTCTCTATAATACAGTAATTCAAAGCAATTCCAAGACACTTCCATACCCTCTAGTAACTTATACAAGGCGACGACGCACAAGCAGATGCAATATTCTCTCAGTACAAACAGTACTAAAAGACACTTCTAATACGAACCAATATCTCCCTCAATAAAAAGCGATTATGTGTCAAAATAGCAAGCATTCTCTCAAAAATTTGCCATTTGTACTACAAACCTACGACTGATTCCAACACTCCCAAGTAACTAAGCTTGTACTGGCGGCGGCGCCCAAGCAGATGCACACCTGCGAACAGAATATGTTTCAAAACTAACACTATATAAGAATTGTGAGCCCATTACAATGCTCCTAGGTCCATTCAGTCATTAGCGACTTTCTTGCACAATTATAACAAAGGGACAAAGGCGACATTGCGTCGACCGGCTCCTACACCTGAACATTTTTCATACATAATAGAAACTCTTTTGATTGTTTTATACTTTTTCAAGTAGGAACATCTGACCGACTACATTATCTAAACTCTTTGGAGCTATACCGACCAAACTTTTTAGACACAATAAAACCTACTTTTTCTGTCTTATTGAAGTATCATACTTCTTGTTGGAAGCATTTTTAACCTGTATGAATTATGTATTTTTTGTCTCTTTTTAGCAAATTAGATGTGTAAAATTATTAAAAATCCAAGTTTTATGAAAACAGTAAGGGTTACTTTTGCTTATATTGACGATATATCATCATTTTATTTGAATATTTATAAACATTTTTTTTTGCTTTTCCTTATATATGTGAGTATTTAGCGCCTAGTTGTATTAGTATATTGTTCCCGCGCGGCGCCCAAGAAGCTCTGTAACAATGAAACAAATATGTGTGAAATCAGTATATGGCACGTTTTTTGAACACAATAAAAATTACTTGGTCTATTTTATTAAATCAATGTGATTTTTTTCTTGTTACTATGGCACTTGTATAATCATTGATTTCTTACTGTATGTAACAAACTGGCGCTGGATTTCATCAGTATATGAGTCTCGACCGGCGCCCGAACGTACCTGAAATAAAGACATAAATATTAGTAAAGTTTGCAATATACACGTTTTCTGAACATGATAAAAATTACTAGGAGTATTTTATTTGGCTTTTATATGATTTAGCTGACATAAGGTTTGTGAAATGACTGTTGTTTTTTTCTTTTCTAGATGAATTACTCGGGGATGACATATTGATGTTTGGGGAATCTTTTTGCTGAAATCAGTAAATTACACCTATGTATCACTAGCCAGCGGCATGTCTGCGTGTAGGGATCACGAATAAAATTTGCCAGGTACTTTATTTTGAATTTTTTTTTTTGTCTTTTTTAATTATTTTTTTTATTTTCTCGAGCGAATATCTCTTGGTAGGTGCAAAAATTTCGTGATTTTTCATCGTGGCGTCGACCTAAATTTTTTTTTTCTTTATTTAATTTTTGTGCCATACCTATTTATTTTGTTCGCGCGAATTTGTCTTGGTAGGCGCAAAAAAATCGAACTTTTTTTTTTCTTTTTTTAAAAACATTTTTTTTTGTAACAAAATCTCAGTTGCCGTTGGTGGTAATATATATTTAGGTGCAAAAATATTGTGACTTTTTGGAATTGTGTCGTTGTGTTTAAGAATGTATGTACCTATATTGTATGTGTAACTGACTTGTTATATTGTGTGTGTCGTAAATAAGTATAATAAGTATCATGTATTAGGTGAAATACACTTGTATATGGCTCAGAAATAGTACTAAAGTTTGTGTTAAGACTTGTACAATGTGTTGATATTATTTGGTAAAGATGACTTATAACCATCCTATGTTTACATGATTAGCAATATATTACAAGCTTGTACGTATAAACGGATGCAATTTTTTCACATTTTGATTTATATTGACGATGTGGTGTGTTTATGTATCTCAAGTAGTTGGTTTTCTTTCAAAGTGGATTATTTCCAAGTCCCAGGGTGGTATTAAGTTGTAACAGCGGCCAAAGCGCGTAGTTCGTGTATTAATTTCAGCGGGCAGGAGAAAAAATTTCGTTTTTAAAACCGCAGAGTTAAAGTCGACAGTAGTCGTTCGTGTATTGATCGATAGTTGTTCGTGTATTAATTTCTGTCGAACGGAACTTGGACAGTTTAAAC
>CALYKY020000179.1:22500-30000 GCA_944739405.2 Euclidia mi
ATACACACGCAATGTGGCATTTTATTTTATACAGCCGGCCCTCAGACAGGAGTGGTCCTGGATGTGTCTCCACGGACCGCAATGTGCGTTCGAAATGTCGATGTTCAAATGTGTCCTGCAGTTCACACTATGACGCGCAGTTAACTGCGTTCTTCATCGACCCGCGAGCCAAGTGATCCACCGTCCAGGGTAATAGTTTTCACATATCACCACATGGATAATGTTAGTGTTACATAAAGAATTTTTTTTTTTTTTTACATTTGAATATAAAAAAAAGGTTTACGTAAATCCATTAACCACCCACCGTTAAGAGTGTGTAGATTTACGTTTATATTGTTTACGAACACGCTCAAATTCAACTCGTGGTACGGATTTGAACCAGTCTACGTTGAATTCATCAAGAGCGCGACGCGAGATATTCAACGTCAACTGCACAATAAAGTGAGTCGACGCATCGAATAATCTCTAAATGTTGTTAAAGTACAACACAATAAACTTGGTTATGGATGTGTATTAAGCGTTTACGTCACAGTAAAGCAACATAATCACGTTAATGATCCTTCCGCAGGTTCCCCTACGGAAACCTTGTTACGACTTTTACTTCCTCTAAATGATCAAGTTTGGTCAACTTCCCAGCAACGCCGACGGCCGTGAAGCCACCGCGTGTCGGTCCGAAGACCTCACTAAATCATTCAATCGGTAGTAGCGACGGGCGGTGTGTACAAAGGGCAGGGACGTAATCAACGCGAGCTTATGACTCGCGCTTACTAGGAATTCCTCGTTTATGGGGGATAATTGCAAACCCCAATCCCCAGCACGAAGGAGTTTCAGCGGGTTGCCCGGGCCTCTAGGCCAGGGAGAACATGCTGATTCCTTCAGTGTAGCGCGCGTGCGGCCCAGGACATCTAAGGGCATCACAGACCTGTTATTGCTCAATCTCGTGCGGCTCGAAGCCGCCGGTCCCTCTAAGAAGAATTTTAATACGTCGCCAGTGAGTTGCGCGACACGAGGTCACGCACACCTAAATGACGACGCCTATTTAGCAGGCTAGAGTCTCGTTCGTTACCGGAATTAACCAGACAAATCGCTCCACCAACTAAGAACGGCCATGCACCACCACCCACCGAATCAAGAAAGAGCTGTTAATCTGTCAATCCTTCCGGTGTCCGGGCCTGGTGAGATTTCCCGTGTTGAGTCAAATTAAGCCGCAGGCTCCACTCCTGGTGGTGCCCTTCCGTCAATTCCTTTAAGTTTCAGCTTTGCAACCATACTCCCCCCGGAGTCCAAAATCTTTGGTTTCCCGGAAGCTGCCCGCCGAGCCATTGTAGTAACGTCGGCGGATCGCTAGATGACATATTTACGGTTAGAACTAGGGCGGTATCTAATCGCCTTCGAACCTCTAACTTTCGTTCTTGATTGATGAAAACACCTTTGGCAAATGCTTTCGCTGATGTTCGTCTTGCGACGATCCAAGAATTTCACCTCTAACGTCGCAATACGAATGCCCCCAGTTATCCCTATTAATCATTACCTCGGAGTTCTGAAAACCAACAAAATAGAACCGAGATCATATTCTATTATTCCATGCACGAAATATTCAAGCAGCATTTTGAGCCCGCTTTGAGCACTCTAATTTGTTCAAAGTAAAATTGTCGGCCCACCTCGACACTCACTGAAGAGCACCGCGATAGGATTTTGATATTGAACCGGCGTATTACCGCCGGCTCACCGACGATATGCTCCGCAAACGTGTCAGTATCACCGCGGATGCGGTGCACCGACAGCGCGGCGCACAAATGCAACTACGAGCTTTTTAACCGCAACAATTTTAGTATACGCTATTGGAGCTGGAATTACCGCGGCTGCTGGCACCAGACTTGCCCTCCAATTGTTCCTCGTTAAAATATTTAAAGTGTACTCATTCCGATTACGAGGCCTCGTAAGAGTCCCGTATCGTTATTTTTCGTCACTACCTCCCCGTGCCGGGAGTGGGTAATTTGCGCGCCTGCTGCCTTCCTTGGATGTGGTAGCCGTTTCTCAGGCTCCCTCTCCGGAATCGAACCCTGATTCCCCGTTACCCGTGACAACCATGGTAGTCGCAGAAACTACCATCGAAAGTTGATAAGGCAGACATTTGAAAGATGCGTCGCCGGTACTGGACCATGCGATCGGCAAAAGTTATCCAGATTCATCAAAAGTAACGACTTCAGACGCGAGGCCCTCCGTCGATTGGTTTTGATCTAATAAAAGCACTCATCCCATCACTGGTCAGAGTTCTGATTGCATGTATTAGCTCTAGAATTACCACAGTTATCCAAGTAACTGAGTAAGATCTAAGGAACCAAAACTGATATATTGAGCCATTCGCGGTATCGCCTTAATACGGCTTGCACTGAGACATGCATGGCTTAATCTTTGAGACAAGCATATAACTACTGGCAGGATCAACCAGGGAGCTATCATAGTTGATATACGCGCACACACGTGTGTTGTGTAGTTACACACGCGACACACGCGCGCGCACATATAACAAAACCCCGCGCGTCAACCTTTCGGTCGTCGCTAACGGGCGAGCTCATGAAGAGTCGTTTTTTGGTCGCGAACGCGCTAGCATTTCAACGGTTATATCTCAAACGCGTCAAAAGCACCGTGCGTAAGCATTTTCAGGGTTATTCACAGTCAAGTGAATCACCCCAATTGTGAACGTTCGTACCGAGACGTGTTTCACATTATAAAAGTAATGTTTAACACTTTCGTGTACATTCTCGATTCCGCCCGGAATCTATAGAGTACCTCGCACAAAAGTTTGTGGTAAATTATTTTAAAGGACCGTTCGATTGTATTACACACACGGACACGTACATAAGTAACGATCCGTCGATCCACACCGTTTAACGGACATGTGTTGGTATTATAATAAAAAACTGTATGAACAACGCACACACCAGCAGCACACACGACGCTCACTACAATTCTTCAAAAACACCAAACACTTTGAAAACTCTCGCACGACGATATAAGCGCGTGCGCCGCGCGCGCGCCCGATGCCTTTGACTCTGATAAACGAATCTCATCGTCAAACGCCTCGCCGCCGCGCGCCGCGCGCCGTCTCGTCGCACTACACTTATGCGACGTTCCAACGCCTAACCCTACGGCGCGCAGCGCGCCGCGGCGCGTCGCCATTCGCAGGGTTAACTAGAGTAAAAGGAAAAAAAAAAAAAAAATTTTTTTTGAAGTTCGGCTAATTTTTGGCTTGAAATTGGCGAGCGCGTGAGGGTTAATCGAGCAGGGTCCCGAGGGAGAGGGGCAGGGGAAGAGGGGGGATGAGGAGGGAGTGGGGGGTTGTATTGGAACGGTTTTAGAATGTTACGGGGTTGATGTGTTTTTTTAAGGAGCGATCCGTCGTACAGGGGGTTGAGCTGGATTTTGACGGGATTTCGGGATTAGAGTTATGTAATTATATTTTTTTTTCTGCTCACATCGTTACAATCTATTCAGTACTTCGTACATACAGGCGGTGTACGGGGCAAGGATGGGGTGGAGGCGGGGGTTGCAGGGGTGCAGGGGGTGACGGGGAGGGGGCAGCGGTTGACGTCATTTGATATTATGACGTATCCAATGATAAGAATGAATATATTACGTGTGAACAAATATCACCCTAATTCCAATCAATGGGGACAAAAAAAAACTACATTATACACATACCTTCAGTGAACGTGTCAAATCACAAGAAAAAAAAAGCAACAAAAAAAAATGGCTGACAACGTAAGAGGCGGCCAAGTGTTTGCAACTAATATTAGAACGATTAAATATTTTGGCGACAATTACATCTTTTCGAAAGATCAAAAAAAAAAAAGTGTTAAGGTAGCGAATAAATTACACAAGCCAGTTAAAAATTGTTTAGGTTTAGGTTAGGTTAGATTTGGTGAGGTTAGGTTAGGTTAGGTTTGGTTTGGTTTGGTTTGGTTTGGTTTGGTTTGGTTTGGTTTGGTTTGGTTTGGTTAGGTTAGGTTAGGTTAGGTTAGGTTAAGTTAGGTTAGGTTAGGTTAGGTTAGGTTAGGTTAGGTTAGGTTAGGTTAGGTTTGGTTAGGTTAGGTTAGGTTAGGTTTGGTTTGGTTAGGTTAGCTTAGCTTAGCTTAGCTTAGCTTAGCTTAGCTTAGGTGGTTAGGTTAGGTTAGGTTAGGTTAGGTTAGGTTAGGTTAGGTTAGGTTAGGTTAGGTTAGGTTAGGTTAGGTTAGGTTAGGTTATGTTAGGTCAGGTTAGGTTAGGTTAGGTTGGGTCAGGTTAGGTTAGGTTAGGTTGGGTTAGTAAACAAGTTCATATTTTTTTTTTTCATACAAAAACCATTTCAAATAGAATCTGATGCCCATTTTCTATTTTTTATCCATCAAATTCAGTTACCAAAAGTAAAACTGAATTTAAGGGCAAAAAACAAGTTTTCATAAATTTTCGTTTGGCAGAAGAAAATAATAAACATTTGTGAAAACAGCTTTCCAGTTAGCAAATTCGTTTTAATAGCATAACATACTCTTATAAGCTAAGTTGACGGAGCCCTGCTTCGCAGGGCTCCTATTTTTGAGTGCAGGGTCACAAGGGAACCTAACACAACCTAATAAGTTGCTTAGTATAAATTTGATCTAACAACAAAAATAAAAATAAAGTTGACACAGTAAAACGATGCCAAATGATAATTGGAACAATTATATTATTATTCTGCATTAAAATAAATACATAACATGAAATATAATTAAAAATGTACTTACCTTATTTTGTACCTATGTTTGGAGTCACCGGTGGGTCAGTCGGCGTTCAAAGGGTTAACCCAAAATAAAAACATTATACATATTTAGCCTAGCATTTTGCGCGCAATAAGCGCGCATGCAGGAGTGTTAGATTTGGCGTATTAATATTGCAAAAAGCAAAGATTAGATTAGCAATATATAATATTTTTATGAATGATTAAACGTCAATGTCAACATACATTGACAGAACACGCTTCACACGGTTTATAGGTACAGGTCTACCTACCTGTTTACGTTCACTTACTGTGTCTGGGGTACTTGGATGGTTCACTATCCACCCCAGCCCACGTACTATGACTGTGTAGTGTAGTGCTTGTTGCTTGTTGCTTGTTGTACACTTAGCTTGCGGTGCGGTGGTGCGGTGGTGCGGTGGTGCGGTGGTGCGGTGCCGCGACGCGCGCATCGCGCACGTTGGTGTGGTCGTGTAGTGTAGTGTTGTGTCGTCCTGTGGTGTGTTGGTGTGTATATGTGTATGTACCGACACCAGACGCACAAGCAGATGCAGCCCATACTAACTAGCTACAGAATAGCAACAGTACAAGCTTATACAAGCGAACACCGCCCATAGTAACTAGCAAATATGCCTTAGTAGCTTAAAGCGACGCCCAAGCAGATGCAGACTTACAAGCAAATATCAACTACAAGCCACCGCTCCAGTACAAACTTGCTACTGATTCCACCGCCTCCTAGTAATTTAAAGGCAGACGCCCAAGCTCTTACTACAAACAGTAATATATAGACACTCCCTATGCAAACCAACATCTCCCTCAGTAACTAGCAATTATGTATGAAAATAGCATTATTTCTAGTACAAACCAACACCTCTCTTAGTAACTTATACAAAGCGACGCCCAAGCAGATGCAGTAAAGCAAAGACATACAATACATGAGAAACTAACAGACTTTCTCTCTATAATACAGTAATTCAAAGCAATTCCAAGACACTTCCATACCCTCTAGTAACTTATACAAGGCGACGACGCACAAGCAGATGCAATATTCTCTCAGTACAAACAGTACTAAAAGACACTTCTAATACGAACCAATATCTCCCTCAATAAAAAGCGATTATGTGTCAAAATAGCAAGCATTCTCTCAAAAATTTGCCATTTGTACTACAAACCTACGACTGATTCCAACACTCCCAAGTAACTAAGCTTGTACTGGCGGCGGCGCCCAAGCAGATGCACACCTGCGAACAGAATATGTTTCAAAACTAACACTATATAAGAATTGTGAGCCCATTACAATGCTCCTAGGTCCATTCAGTCATTAGCGACTTTCTTGCACAATTATAACAAAGGGACAAAGGCGACATTGCGTCGACCGGCTCCTACACCTGAACATTTTTCATACATAATAGAAACTCTTTTGATTGTTTTATACTTTTTCAAGTAGGAACATCTGACCGACTACATTATCTAAACTCTTTGGAGCTATACCGACCAAACTTTTTAGACACAATAAAACCTACTTTTTCTGTCTTATTGAAGTATCATACTTCTTGTTGGAAGCATTTTTAACCTGTATGAATTATGTATTTTTTGTCTCTTTTTAGCAAATTAGATGTGTAAAATTATTAAAAATCCAAGTTTTATGAAAACAGTAAGGGTTACTTTTGCTTATATTGACGATATATCATCATTTTATTTGAATATTTATAAACATTTTTTTTTGCTTTTCCTTATATATGTGAGTATTTAGCGCCTAGTTGTATTAGTATATTGTTCCCGCGCGGCGCCCAAGAAGCTCTGTAACAATGAAACAAATATGTGTGAAATCAGTATATGGCACGTTTTTTGAACACAATAAAAATTACTTGGTCTATTTTATTAAATCAATGTGATTTTTTTCTTGTTACTATGGCACTTGTATAATCATTGATTTCTTACTGTATGTAACAAACTGGCGCTGGATTTCATCAGTATATGAGTCTCGACCGGCGCCCGAACGTACCTGAAATAAAGACATAAATATTAGTAAAGTTTGCAATATACACGTTTTCTGAACATGATAAAAATTACTAGGAGTATTTTATTTGGCTTTTATATGATTTAGCTGACATAAGGTTTGTGAAATGACTGTTGTTTTTTTCTTTTCTAGATGAATTACTCGGGGATGACATATTGATGTTTGGGGAATCTTTTTGCTGAAATCAGTAAATTACACCTATGTATCACTAGCCAGCGGCATGTCTGCGTGTAGGGATCACGAATAAAATTTGCCAGGTACTTTATTTTGAATTTTTTTTTTTGTCTTTTTTAATTATTTTTTTTATTTTCTCGAGCGAATATCTCTTGGTAGGTGCAAAAATTTCGTGATTTTTCATCGTGGCGTCGACCTAAATTTTTTTTTTCTTTATTTAATTTTTGTGCCATACCTATTTATTTTGTTCGCGCGAATTTGTCTTGGTAGGCGCAAAAAAATCGAACTTTTTTTTTTCTTTTTTTAAAAACATTTTTTTTTGTAACAAAATCTCAGTTGCCGTTGGTGGTAATATATATTTAGGTGCAAAAATATTGTGACTTTTTGGAATTGTGTCGTTGTGTTTAAGAATGTATGTACCTATATTGTATGTGTAACTGACTTGTTATATTGTGTGTGTCGTAAATAAGTATAATAAGTATCATGTATTAGGTGAAATACACTTGTATATGGCTCAGAAATAGTACTAAAGTTTGTGTTAAGACTTGTACAA
>CALYKY020000179.1:35000-50000 GCA_944739405.2 Euclidia mi
TTCATCGACCCGCGAGCCAAGTGATCCACCGTCCAGGGTAATAGTTTTCACATATCACCACATGGATAATGTTAGTGTTACATAAAGAATTTTTTTTTTTTTTTACATTTGAATATAAAAAAAAGGTTTACGTAAATCCATTAACCACCCACCGTTAAGAGTGTGTAGATTTACGTTTATATTGTTTACGAACACGCTCAAATTCAACTCGTGGTACGGATTTGAACCAGTCTACGTTGAATTCATCAAGAGCGCGACGCGAGATATTCAACGTCAACTGCACAATAAAGTGAGTCGACGCATCGAATAATCTCTAAATGTTGTTAAAGTACAACACAATAAACTTGGTTATGGATGTGTATTAAGCGTTTACGTCACAGTAAAGCAACATAATCACGTTAATGATCCTTCCGCAGGTTCCCCTACGGAAACCTTGTTACGACTTTTACTTCCTCTAAATGATCAAGTTTGGTCAACTTCCCAGCAACGCCGACGGCCGTGAAGCCACCGCGTGTCGGTCCGAAGACCTCACTAAATCATTCAATCGGTAGTAGCGACGGGCGGTGTGTACAAAGGGCAGGGACGTAATCAACGCGAGCTTATGACTCGCGCTTACTAGGAATTCCTCGTTTATGGGGGATAATTGCAAACCCCAATCCCCAGCACGAAGGAGTTTCAGCGGGTTGCCCGGGCCTCTAGGCCAGGGAGAACATGCTGATTCCTTCAGTGTAGCGCGCGTGCGGCCCAGGACATCTAAGGGCATCACAGACCTGTTATTGCTCAATCTCGTGCGGCTCGAAGCCGCCGGTCCCTCTAAGAAGAATTTTAATACGTCGCCAGTGAGTTGCGCGACACGAGGTCACGCACACCTAAATGACGACGCCTATTTAGCAGGCTAGAGTCTCGTTCGTTACCGGAATTAACCAGACAAATCGCTCCACCAACTAAGAACGGCCATGCACCACCACCCACCGAATCAAGAAAGAGCTGTTAATCTGTCAATCCTTCCGGTGTCCGGGCCTGGTGAGATTTCCCGTGTTGAGTCAAATTAAGCCGCAGGCTCCACTCCTGGTGGTGCCCTTCCGTCAATTCCTTTAAGTTTCAGCTTTGCAACCATACTCCCCCCGGAGTCCAAAATCTTTGGTTTCCCGGAAGCTGCCCGCCGAGCCATTGTAGTAACGTCGGCGGATCGCTAGATGACATATTTACGGTTAGAACTAGGGCGGTATCTAATCGCCTTCGAACCTCTAACTTTCGTTCTTGATTGATGAAAACACCTTTGGCAAATGCTTTCGCTGATGTTCGTCTTGCGACGATCCAAGAATTTCACCTCTAACGTCGCAATACGAATGCCCCCAGTTATCCCTATTAATCATTACCTCGGAGTTCTGAAAACCAACAAAATAGAACCGAGATCATATTCTATTATTCCATGCACGAAATATTCAAGCAGCATTTTGAGCCCGCTTTGAGCACTCTAATTTGTTCAAAGTAAAATTGTCGGCCCACCTCGACACTCACTGAAGAGCACCGCGATAGGATTTTGATATTGAACCGGCGTATTACCGCCGGCTCACCGACGATATGCTCCGCAAACGTGTCAGTATCACCGCGGATGCGGTGCACCGACAGCGCGGCGCACAAATGCAACTACGAGCTTTTTAACCGCAACAATTTTAGTATACGCTATTGGAGCTGGAATTACCGCGGCTGCTGGCACCAGACTTGCCCTCCAATTGTTCCTCGTTAAAATATTTAAAGTGTACTCATTCCGATTACGAGGCCTCGTAAGAGTCCCGTATCGTTATTTTTCGTCACTACCTCCCCGTGCCGGGAGTGGGTAATTTGCGCGCCTGCTGCCTTCCTTGGATGTGGTAGCCGTTTCTCAGGCTCCCTCTCCGGAATCGAACCCTGATTCCCCGTTACCCGTGACAACCATGGTAGTCGCAGAAACTACCATCGAAAGTTGATAAGGCAGACATTTGAAAGATGCGTCGCCGGTACTGGACCATGCGATCGGCAAAAGTTATCCAGATTCATCAAAAGTAACGACTTCAGACGCGAGGCCCTCCGTCGATTGGTTTTGATCTAATAAAAGCACTCATCCCATCACTGGTCAGAGTTCTGATTGCATGTATTAGCTCTAGAATTACCACAGTTATCCAAGTAACTGAGTAAGATCTAAGGAACCAAAACTGATATATTGAGCCATTCGCGGTATCGCCTTAATACGGCTTGCACTGAGACATGCATGGCTTAATCTTTGAGACAAGCATATAACTACTGGCAGGATCAACCAGGGAGCTATCATAGTTGATATACGCGCACACACGTGTGTTGTGTAGTTACACACGCGACACACGCGCGCGCACATATAACAAAACCCCGCGCGTCAACCTTTCGGTCGTCGCTAACGGGCGAGCTCATGAAGAGTCGTTTTTTGGTCGCGAACGCGCTAGCATTTCAACGGTTATATCTCAAACGCGTCAAAAGCACCGTGCGTAAGCATTTTCAGGGTTATTCACAGTCAAGTGAATCACCCCAATTGTGAACGTTCGTACCGAGACGTGTTTCACATTATAAAAGTAATGTTTAACACTTTCGTGTACATTCTCGATTCCGCCCGGAATCTATAGAGTACCTCGCACAAAAGTTTGTGGTAAATTATTTTAAAGGACCGTTCGATTGTATTACACACACGGACACGTACATAAGTAACGATCCGTCGATCCACACCGTTTAACGGACATGTGTTGGTATTATAATAAAAAACTGTATGAACAACGCACACACCAGCAGCACACACGACGCTCACTACAATTCTTCAAAAACACCAAACACTTTGAAAACTCTCGCACGACGATATAAGCGCGTGCGCCGCGCGCGCGCCCGATGCCTTTGACTCTGATAAACGAATCTCATCGTCAAACGCCTCGCCGCCGCGCGCCGCGCGCCGTCTCGTCGCACTACACTTATGCGACGTTCCAACGCCTAACCCTACGGCGCGCAGCGCGCCGCGGCGCGTCGCCATTCGCAGGGTTAACTAGAGTAAAAGGAAAAAAAAAAAAAAAATTTTTTTTGAAGTTCGGCTAATTTTTGGCTTGAAATTGGCGAGCGCGTGAGGGTTAATCGAGCAGGGTCCCGAGGGAGAGGGGCAGGGGAAGAGGGGGGATGAGGAGGGAGTGGGGGGTTGTATTGGAACGGTTTTAGAATGTTACGGGGTTGATGTGTTTTTTTAAGGAGCGATCCGTCGTACAGGGGGTTGAGCTGGATTTTGACGGGATTTCGGGATTAGAGTTATGTAATTATATTTTTTTTTCTGCTCACATCGTTACAATCTATTCAGTACTTCGTACATACAGGCGGTGTACGGGGCAAGGATGGGGTGGAGGCGGGGGTTGCAGGGGTGCAGGGGGTGACGGGGAGGGGGCAGCGGTTGACGTCATTTGATATTATGACGTATCCAATGATAAGAATGAATATATTACGTGTGAACAAATATCACCCTAATTCCAATCAATGGGGACAAAAAAAAACTACATTATACACATACCTTCAGTGAACGTGTCAAATCACAAGAAAAAAAAAGCAACAAAAAAAAATGGCTGACAACGTAAGAGGCGGCCAAGTGTTTGCAACTAATATTAGAACGATTAAATATTTTGGCGACAATTACATCTTTTCGAAAGATCAAAAAAAAAAAAGTGTTAAGGTAGCGAATAAATTACACAAGCCAGTTAAAAATTGTTTAGGTTTAGGTTAGGTTAGATTTGGTGAGGTTAGGTTAGGTTAGGTTTGGTTTGGTTTGGTTTGGTTTGGTTTGGTTTGGTTTGGTTTGGTTTGGTTTGGTTAGGTTAGGTTAGGTTAGGTTAGGTTAAGTTAGGTTAGGTTAGGTTAGGTTAGGTTAGGTTAGGTTAGGTTAGGTTAGGTTTGGTTAGGTTAGGTTAGGTTAGGTTTGGTTTGGTTAGGTTAGCTTAGCTTAGCTTAGCTTAGCTTAGCTTAGCTTAGGTGGTTAGGTTAGGTTAGGTTAGGTTAGGTTAGGTTAGGTTAGGTTAGGTTAGGTTAGGTTAGGTTAGGTTAGGTTAGGTTAGGTTATGTTAGGTCAGGTTAGGTTAGGTTAGGTTGGGTCAGGTTAGGTTAGGTTAGGTTGGGTTAGTAAACAAGTTCATATTTTTTTTTTTCATACAAAAACCATTTCAAATAGAATCTGATGCCCATTTTCTATTTTTTATCCATCAAATTCAGTTACCAAAAGTAAAACTGAATTTAAGGGCAAAAAACAAGTTTTCATAAATTTTCGTTTGGCAGAAGAAAATAATAAACATTTGTGAAAACAGCTTTCCAGTTAGCAAATTCGTTTTAATAGCATAACATACTCTTATAAGCTAAGTTGACGGAGCCCTGCTTCGCAGGGCTCCTATTTTTGAGTGCAGGGTCACAAGGGAACCTAACACAACCTAATAAGTTGCTTAGTATAAATTTGATCTAACAACAAAAATAAAAATAAAGTTGACACAGTAAAACGATGCCAAATGATAATTGGAACAATTATATTATTATTCTGCATTAAAATAAATACATAACATGAAATATAATTAAAAATGTACTTACCTTATTTTGTACCTATGTTTGGAGTCACCGGTGGGTCAGTCGGCGTTCAAAGGGTTAACCCAAAATAAAAACATTATACATATTTAGCCTAGCATTTTGCGCGCAATAAGCGCGCATGCAGGAGTGTTAGATTTGGCGTATTAATATTGCAAAAAGCAAAGATTAGATTAGCAATATATAATATTTTTATGAATGATTAAACGTCAATGTCAACATACATTGACAGAACACGCTTCACACGGTTTATAGGTACAGGTCTACCTACCTGTTTACGTTCACTTACTGTGTCTGGGGTACTTGGATGGTTCACTATCCACCCCAGCCCACGTACTATGACTGTGTAGTGTAGTGCTTGTTGCTTGTTGCTTGTTGTACACTTAGCTTGCGGTGCGGTGGTGCGGTGGTGCGGTGGTGCGGTGGTGCGGTGCCGCGACGCGCGCATCGCGCACGTTGGTGTGGTCGTGTAGTGTAGTGTTGTGTCGTCCTGTGGTGTGTTGGTGTGTATATGTGTATGTACCGACACCAGACGCACAAGCAGATGCAGCCCATACTAACTAGCTACAGAATAGCAACAGTACAAGCTTATACAAGCGAACACCGCCCATAGTAACTAGCAAATATGCCTTAGTAGCTTAAAGCGACGCCCAAGCAGATGCAGACTTACAAGCAAATATCAACTACAAGCCACCGCTCCAGTACAAACTTGCTACTGATTCCACCGCCTCCTAGTAATTTAAAGGCAGACGCCCAAGCTCTTACTACAAACAGTAATATATAGACACTCCCTATGCAAACCAACATCTCCCTCAGTAACTAGCAATTATGTATGAAAATAGCATTATTTCTAGTACAAACCAACACCTCTCTTAGTAACTTATACAAAGCGACGCCCAAGCAGATGCAGTAAAGCAAAGACATACAATACATGAGAAACTAACAGACTTTCTCTCTATAATACAGTAATTCAAAGCAATTCCAAGACACTTCCATACCCTCTAGTAACTTATACAAGGCGACGACGCACAAGCAGATGCAATATTCTCTCAGTACAAACAGTACTAAAAGACACTTCTAATACGAACCAATATCTCCCTCAATAAAAAGCGATTATGTGTCAAAATAGCAAGCATTCTCTCAAAAATTTGCCATTTGTACTACAAACCTACGACTGATTCCAACACTCCCAAGTAACTAAGCTTGTACTGGCGGCGGCGCCCAAGCAGATGCACACCTGCGAACAGAATATGTTTCAAAACTAACACTATATAAGAATTGTGAGCCCATTACAATGCTCCTAGGTCCATTCAGTCATTAGCGACTTTCTTGCACAATTATAACAAAGGGACAAAGGCGACATTGCGTCGACCGGCTCCTACACCTGAACATTTTTCATACATAATAGAAACTCTTTTGATTGTTTTATACTTTTTCAAGTAGGAACATCTGACCGACTACATTATCTAAACTCTTTGGAGCTATACCGACCAAACTTTTTAGACACAATAAAACCTACTTTTTCTGTCTTATTGAAGTATCATACTTCTTGTTGGAAGCATTTTTAACCTGTATGAATTATGTATTTTTTGTCTCTTTTTAGCAAATTAGATGTGTAAAATTATTAAAAATCCAAGTTTTATGAAAACAGTAAGGGTTACTTTTGCTTATATTGACGATATATCATCATTTTATTTGAATATTTATAAACATTTTTTTTTGCTTTTCCTTATATATGTGAGTATTTAGCGCCTAGTTGTATTAGTATATTGTTCCCGCGCGGCGCCCAAGAAGCTCTGTAACAATGAAACAAATATGTGTGAAATCAGTATATGGCACGTTTTTTGAACACAATAAAAATTACTTGGTCTATTTTATTAAATCAATGTGATTTTTTTCTTGTTACTATGGCACTTGTATAATCATTGATTTCTTACTGTATGTAACAAACTGGCGCTGGATTTCATCAGTATATGAGTCTCGACCGGCGCCCGAACGTACCTGAAATAAAGACATAAATATTAGTAAAGTTTGCAATATACACGTTTTCTGAACATGATAAAAATTACTAGGAGTATTTTATTTGGCTTTTATATGATTTAGCTGACATAAGGTTTGTGAAATGACTGTTGTTTTTTTCTTTTCTAGATGAATTACTCGGGGATGACATATTGATGTTTGGGGAATCTTTTTGCTGAAATCAGTAAATTACACCTATGTATCACTAGCCAGCGGCATGTCTGCGTGTAGGGATCACGAATAAAATTTGCCAGGTACTTTATTTTGAATTTTTTTTTTTGTCTTTTTTAATTATTTTTTTTATTTTCTCGAGCGAATATCTCTTGGTAGGTGCAAAAATTTCGTGATTTTTCATCGTGGCGTCGACCTAAATTTTTTTTTTCTTTATTTAATTTTTGTGCCATACCTATTTATTTTGTTCGCGCGAATTTGTCTTGGTAGGCGCAAAAAAATCGAACTTTTTTTTTTCTTTTTTTAAAAACATTTTTTTTTGTAACAAAATCTCAGTTGCCGTTGGTGGTAATATATATTTAGGTGCAAAAATATTGTGACTTTTTGGAATTGTGTCGTTGTGTTTAAGAATGTATGTACCTATATTGTATGTGTAACTGACTTGTTATATTGTGTGTGTCGTAAATAAGTATAATAAGTATCATGTATTAGGTGAAATACACTTGTATATGGCTCAGAAATAGTACTAAAGTTTGTGTTAAGACTTGTACAATGTGTTGATATTATTTGGTAAAGATGACTTATAACCATCCTATGTTTACATGATTAGCAATATATTACAAGCTTGTACGTATAAACGGATGCAATTTTTTCACATTTTGATTTATATTGACGATGTGGTGTGTTTATGTATCTCAAGTAGTTGGTTTTCTTTCAAAGTGGATTATTTCCAAGTCCCAGGGTGGTATTAAGTTGTAACAGCGGCCAAAGCGCGTAGTTCGTGTATTAATTTCAGCGGGCAGGAGAAAAAATTTCGTTTTTAAAACCGCAGAGTTAAAGTCGACAGTAGTCGTTCGTGTATTGATCGATAGTTGTTCGTGTATTAATTTCTGTCGAACGGAACTTGGACAGTTTAAACAGAGTATTATCGCGCGTAGTTCGTGTATTAACGACGAAGCAAAAGTATATCCCGTGTGTGCACAACAAGCACAACATATAAAGTACACAGCAAAGTGTACAATATATGCACGCGATATTATATCATCGTCCTCGGACGAATCACCTGGCGTAGGGCTGAGTCTCAACAGATCGCAGCACGACGCTGCTCTACCGAGCACAACACCCCGCCAGGAACGGAAGTCGTCTACAGACTATTCCGAGCCCCGACATCGAACTGAGGTAGATTCGGACCTTCAGAGCCGTGATGCACGCGTTAAACGGACAGCATCGATCTCTGCGATCCAAATGGGCTTCGACGTCGCACCTCACGGAGTGAAGCGCGACTAGTAAAGTCACATTGTTTAGAGCCTCCCGACTCTCGGGGCTCCACAGTGAGCATATCCTTGCCGGATTCGGCTAGGCTGGCTTCGGCCTTAGAGGCGTTCAGGCATAATCCCGCGGATGGTAGCTTCGCACCACCGGCCGCTCGGCCGAGTGCATGAACCAAATGTCCGAAACTGCGGTTCCTCTCGTACTGAGCAGTATTACTATCGCAACGACAAGCCATCAGTAGGGTAAAACTAACCTGTCTCACGACGGTCTAAACCCAGCTCACGTTCCCTTTTGATGGGTGAACAATCCAACGCTTGGCGAATTTTGCTTCGCAATGATAGGAAGAGCCGACATCGAAGGATCAAAAAGCAACGTCGCTATGAACGCTTGGCTGCCACAAGCCAGTTATCCCTGTGGTAACTTTTCTGGCACCTCTTGCTAAAAACTCTTTATACTAAAGGATCGATAGGCCGTGCTTTCGCAGTCCCTATGCGTACTGAACATCTGGATCAAGCCAGCTTTTGCCCTTTTGCTCCACGCGAGGTTTCTGTCCTCGCTGAGCTGGCCTTAGGACACCTGCGTTATTCTTTGACAGATGTACCGCCCCAGTCAAACTACCCGCCTGGCAGTGTCCTCGAACCGGATCACGCGGGAGTTGTACGGCAACGAGCGTTTCCGCCACGTCGCCACTCTGCACGCTTGGAACGAAACACCGTGCGCTCGCCGATATTATCGACCGCGCACCGCTTCCGCCCAACCGAGTAAGTAATGAAACAATGAAAGTAGTGGTTTTTCAGCGTCGACGGCGAACCGCCTCCCACTTATGCTACACCTCTCATGTCTCCTTACAATGCCAGACTAGAGTCAAGCTCAACAGGGTCTTCTTTCCCCGCTGATTCTCCCAAGCCCGTTCCCTTGGCTGTGGTTTCGCTAGATAGTAGATAGGGACATATTCCCACCTCCACCTCATGGTCCCACCACCCGTCTGGGTATATGGACCGAATCTTGGGAGAGGCGCACGGTACTTGCTGTATGCTCTTTCCCGCGCGCCCGTTGTAAACTCCCTACAAATTATGTGTCCCTGAGCCACTCTCCCCATTCAGGGGCGGCTGTACTATTGTAGTACTGTATGTGCTGCTCTTCTCACAGCATACGGCACTCCTACGGCTTCGTCGCTGGCCCGGGTCCTTTCCTCTCTTTCTAGTTCTGCTCTCTTCACGTGCCATTTATGGGCGAAGTCTCTAAACCGCCGGAAGTTCGCCTCAGAGTCCACAAGCTCGGCGTAAAAAGGGGGCCCGACCGTTGTGACAGTGATCCCATCCATCATATCTTTTCTCAACTTGTCATACAGGGGGCATCGCCATATTACGTGATCCAAACTTTCGTCTTCTTCTCCGCAATAGCACACGCTATCCTCGCACAACTTCATCTCGCATAACCGTTTCCTGAAACATCCATGACCAGTCATAAGCTGTGAGACTTGGTAGTCCGGCTCGACCCAAGTGTACTTGAGCCGAGCCGCCACGTCCGGGAAGAACCGATAGAGCTCCCTACCCTTCACCTCGCCTTCCCATCTCTGTTGCCAGGAGGCAACAGTCTCCTCGGAAATTTGCCTACTTTCGTTTTTGAACGCCTCCTTGGGTAGGTGTCTTATATCATCAATCCTACCTGCACGGCTCACCTCGAGGTCGGCTGGCAGAACACCCGCCAGGACAGGCAGGGCCGCTGTGCTGCAGGACCTGTAGGCCTTCGTCAGCAGTATGAGCGCGGGTCTTTGTGTCCTCAACAACGCGCTTCTGACCACAAACACGGTCGTTCGCCTCCACCAGCATCCAGCCGCGTAGGTGATGATTGCGGCATACGTTCCCCGGTAGAGGACGCGTAGCGCTCTATAGCGCATGCCCCAGGATGCGGCGGAGACTCTCGACATTTTTCCGAACGCAGCTGCGGCGCGCTCACCGATGGACTCCGCATGTTCCTTAAAGGACATGGTTGCATCGATTACCACACCCAGAACTTTGGTCGACTGTACGCTCTTGACTGAGACCCCATTGAGTCGGACAGTCGGTGGTCGTCCAGGCATCTTCCCCTTCAGAGTCATGGAGTATGACTTGGAGGGGGAGAAGCCCAGGCGGTTCCGCTGGCCCCACTCGCTAATTAAGGCCATGGCGCATGAGGCTGATGCCTCAATGCCGGCTCTTGAGTTGGACTCAATGAGGATCGTAACATCATCGGCGTATGCGACCAATTGGACTCCGTCTGGGTACGGTAACCGAAACAAGTCATCCATCAGGAGGTTCCACAGTGAGGGTCCCAAAACTGAGCCCTGCGGGCAGCCCATGGTCAGTGGCTTCCACACAACCCCACTTCCGACGAAGAGACCTGCCCGGCGACTCGTAAAATACGCGACCAACATCCGGTAGATGTTGGGCGGGCAACCACCGTTCTTCGCCTTCAGCAGGATCATGGGCCACCACGCGTTGTCAAAGGCACCCGATATGTCGAGGAAAAGTCCCTGGACATATTTGGCCCGGCTCGCTGATACAATGTCCTGAAGGGACCGCAAGGCTGTTAACGTACTACGACCTCGAGAAAAACCGTGCTGACAGGGTGAGATATTGCGCGAGATGTTGGGTGCGCAGTAGATCATGACCCTCTCCAAGATCTTGCCCAAAACCGAAAGGAGCGTGATAGGGCGATACGCTTTAGGATCAGTCAGCGGCTTGTCATTGCCTTTCGGCAGGACAATAAGCCGACCGTCCTTCCACGTATCGGGAAATGTGCCCTCCTCAACGCATTTACCTAAAACACGCGTCAGCTCGGAGTCAGCTACGCGCCACACATGTTTTACCATGCGGGCGGTGATCCCATCGATGCCGGGTGCCGTGTTGGGTAAGTCCCTGACTATAGAGCCCACCACACTGATCGATGGCGGGGGCGCATCGCGTCCCGAGGGCGCGCAGGCCGCCAGTAGCCTCACCTGACGGTGGTAGGCGCTGTCGGCGCCAGGGTCATCGTCCGGGCAGAGTGCACGGACTAAGACCTCCATGGCGGCCTGCGCGTCCCCGGCGTATCCCTCCGAGAACCTCGTACCGTTAATGACGTTGGGGGGCGGTCTTAACCGCCCACTGGCTGCTCGGTAGGCCAGACCCCAGGGGTCCAGGTTACCGGTATCGGCGAGTCCCCGGAAGAACTCGCTCTGCGTCCTCGCCATCAATGTCCTGTAGCTATTGCGGCACTCGTGATATTTCTTTCGTGCTATCTCTTCAAAAGCCCCGAAACCTCTCTTTCTAGCCGTCTGCCATGCCTTTCTCGATTTATTCGACCTTTTACGCGCGGCCTCCAGGGCTGGAGACCACCACTCATACCCTTTACCGCGCTTACTGACACCACACACTCCTAGACACTCACTCGCCGCACCTACTAGTACATTCGTAAAATCCTCACATACCTCGCTTGCATTCTTTCGCCAATTTATCGTACCCACGCGAGTGTGGACCGCTGCCTGGAAGCGTCCCCAGTCCACACCGCGCTCGCGGAATCTCCTCGGCTCCTCCAGCGGTTCCGCCGGCGAGCCTGGTTCTGGTCCGATCCGTGTGCCACATAGATTGTAGGTGATGAGACGGTGGTCGCTGCTGCTGATGTCGGCATGTACTCTCCAGTCCCGGACCGGAGTGCTCCTGGTGGCCAGCGTGAGGTCGATGTTGGACTCCCCGTTGACCGTGGCGAAGGTAGATGGTTGGTCTTCACAGTTGTGTATAATGAGTCCACGGCCAACGATGAAGTCCTCCATTTGCTGGCGTCGGTGCGTAACGTCCGGTCCTCTCCCAACGTAGTTGCGCGGAGCGCAGTGCCACATCGGCGAATGGGCATTCGTGTCAGCGCCTATCAGCACTCGGTGACACCGCAGAGAGTCCAGTACCATGTTTAGGTGTTGTAGGTGAATGGCGATGTCATCCGAGTACTGGAAGTAGGCGCTGACGAGGTGTACTGACGTCGCTGGGGTGTTCGGCTGGCGCGGGTCCAAATCTATGTGGCACACGGTGCAGTGGCTGTTGCTTAGATTTCGAAGCAAGGCGCACGGAGTGTCACGTCGAAGAAGAAGAAATCCGCTCTTGGGATGCTCGGTGTCGGTCCCGAAGACCCACGTTGGTCCAACGGTGGAGGAGAGATGAGGCATGGGGTATGGTTCTTGGACAAGAACCACGTCCAGCCCCATCCCCCCCGCGATGGCGGGCAGCTCTGCTGTGGCCACCGCTGAGCCCTGCAGGTTGATCTGTCCAATCTTGAATATAGTTTTATTGGCCATAATTGGTCATTGCTAAGGACCGGCCCTCTGCATATTTCCTTGCAGGGCAGTCCCTACTGTTGGTCCGGTGATCTCCGGCCCCCTTGCGTCCAAACTTCTTGCAAGTGGCGCAGGCCTCTTGCTTGGCCTGACACTCCGTGCCCTTGTGTCCGTCCTCTCCGCATCTGCCGCAGGTCATCGATTTCGCCTTGCAGTATTTTTCTGGGTGACCATACATTTGGCACCTACGACAGCATGTGACGTCTATGTAGTCATTTATCTCAACTACGTCCCAGCCTATATATACGCGGCCCCGGTCGATCAGTTGAGTCCTGAGTGGCGGCGAACACTCGCACATCCACATTTTGCGGCCGTTGCGTCTATTCCGATTAAAGATCGGGCGGATGTGGCGTTTTGCTTCTTCCACTGTCATCTGCTCCTTCAAATTCTGCTCATGGATGAGCGCGACGAGTTCCTCTGCCTTCACGTTGGCGTCCACTCCCATTAACGAAATGACGGGGCGCTTGTCGCGGGGCTCTTCGACCCTGAGCGTGGCTGGGACGGCTGCGCGTAGGGCCTTGGCGTCCTGCTCAGATGGCGTCTCCACAATGAGACCCGCACCGCCGGTCTTTCGAACACCGTGTACACGGAACCCCAGCTCTGCGGGGTCCACACTGGCGCGCAGGATCTTTTTGGTCTCCTCTGCGGTGCGGATCTTGTCGCGCTGGTCTTCTGCTGGGTAGACAGCCACTGCTGGACCCGGGCGGGATGGTAAACGTACCGGCTCCGTGTTCTTTCCGAGCTTGATAGCGCCTGCATAGCTAACTGGAGCCGGGTATCCTGTGTGGTGTTGTTGTTCTGTGTGTAATACCTGGGCGGGTGTTGGCGTCCTCTTGGCGCGTTCTTCGGCGACCGCGGCTCGTTGCTCCGCGGCGGCGAGGCGCGCCACAAGGTGTGTCACGACTGACCCCACCGAGCTCACACACTGCCCGATTATGGCGATTTCTTCCTTATTCAATTTGGAGGTTTTGGACCTCACGGCTTCCATAATGCCACCCGTAGAAGCAGTGGCCATTTCAACTAGTTCCGAGATGGTCGTGGCGGATCCTAATATCGGGGTAGTCGGTGGGGCGAGCGTCGGCAGGGCCTCAGTCGTTAGGGCGGGTGCTGGCGCCGGTGGTCGGCGCGGCGGTCCTACCTTGCGCCGGGTCTGCTCCGGCACCTCCCCCGGAGATGTTAAAACCCGCTTCCCGGAGGTAGCAGGGGGCGAGGGGGGTCGTGGCGCGGGGGGGGGCGAGGCAGGGCGGGGCGCTGGGCTGCTGTACGGCGTCGAAAATACGTTCGGCGGCGTGTGTGTTATACGATGGCGGGGGGCGAAGATTGCGGCGGCGCCCTCAGCGTCAGACTCACTGTCCGACCTTCGGCGCCGATCGGCGTCGTCCTCCTCCATGTTGCTATCAAGGTATGACACTCACAAAGTTTTGTTGAAACTTGAAAATTTTTACAAGTCCGATATTTTTACTAAGTGTCCGGGACTTAGAAAAATTCGCTTAATACACGAACAACACACGCTATTCTTAAAAATTTTACAAGTCTAAAAGACTTAGAAAAATTTCCTTAATACACGAACAACTCCTTGGACTTAGTCAAATTTTTAATACACGAACTTTTGTGATTTTTCTAAGTCTCGTGCTGAAAAATTTTTTCCGGCTTTTCAGGCCAGGGACGAACACAATATGTAATAGTGCATGCAGGCAATGTCTAAGCACGAAAAAGTTTGGACACCAAAAAACACTCGTCCGCCGACGGTATAGTTGTTACACTCTCGTACTGTTAGTAATACACGAATGTGCAACTAACAGTACGGAGCGACGCACGGCCGTCGACGCACGGCAAGGGAACGGGTCACTTACCGCGGGCCACTGAACAGTGGCCCTGGTACAAGTCCTCCTGCACACACGCCGCGCGGATGGGTGGCGGCCGCAGGTTAAGGCACCGGGCCGCACACGCCGCACGGATGGGTGTGCAGGTGCAAGACTGCGCACGCCGCGCGGATGGGTTCCCGCGCACTCACACGCAGGGGAGACTTGGTCTCAGCGGGCGACGCGGTTAAGCACACCGGTCGCACACGCCGCGTGGATGGGTGGCCGCAGAGCTGTCAAACTCGGTGCAATTGTCACTGGGTTCCTACCAGAACCACCAGAGGCGTCCGTGTCGCGGGGGGCAAAGCGTCACTGTCGCGGGGGGAGTAAAGCGTCAGAAGATAGGGACAGTGGGAATCTCGTTAATCCATTCATGCGCGTCACTAATTAGATGACGAGGCATTTGGCTACCTTAAGAGAGTCATAGTTACTCCCGCCGTTTACCCGCGCTTGCTTGAATTTCTTCACGTTGACATTCAGAGCACTGGGCAGAAATCACATTGCGTCAACACCCGCGAGGGCCATCGCAATGCTTTGTTTTAATTAGACAGTCGGATTCCCCTTGTCCGTGCCAGTTCTGAGCTGACCGTTGAACGGCGGTCGTACAGAACCGCATCGATCTCGCACGAGGCTAAACCGACACGGCCTTACGGCTAGGAAGATCCGCGGAAGGCCGGAACGCGGGTCCGGATTCAGGCCCCACGCCCCGAAAGACGCGAGACC
>CALYKY020000179.1:52500-67500 GCA_944739405.2 Euclidia mi
TTCGGACGTCGAGTCCGCCTACTTATTTTCATTTACGTCAACGTTTGTTTAGAGACGATATATTAATCTTGCGACCATAATGACAATGATAAACGCTATCAACACTCTCGTATTGGAAGACACGAAGAGTCGAAAGCGCCCCGCTTTACGTGTACAGTGAAGCACACGCGTCGGCGGTACACCGTCGATCGTTCGACAAATATTAAAATCATCTCTAACATTGTCGTATATGATTGATTCGATATTTAAACGGACAGTGCGATATCATTTGAAAAATAACAAAGCACAGAACCGTCAGATGCGTGTATACACACGCAATGTGGCATTTTATTTTATACAGCCGGCCCTCAGACAGGAGTGGTCCTGGATGTGTCTCCACGGACCGCAATGTGCGTTCGAAATGTCGATGTTCAAATGTGTCCTGCAGTTCACACTATGACGCGCAGTTAACTGCGTTCTTCATCGACCCGCGAGCCAAGTGATCCACCGTCCAGGGTAATAGTTTTCACATATCACCACATGGATAATGTTAGTGTTACATAAAGAATTTTTTTTTTTTTTTACATTTGAATATAAAAAAAAGGTTTACGTAAATCCATTAACCACCCACCGTTAAGAGTGTGTAGATTTACGTTTATATTGTTTACGAACACGCTCAAATTCAACTCGTGGTACGGATTTGAACCAGTCTACGTTGAATTCATCAAGAGCGCGACGCGAGATATTCAACGTCAACTGCACAATAAAGTGAGTCGACGCATCGAATAATCTCTAAATGTTGTTAAAGTACAACACAATAAACTTGGTTATGGATGTGTATTAAGCGTTTACGTCACAGTAAAGCAACATAATCACGTTAATGATCCTTCCGCAGGTTCCCCTACGGAAACCTTGTTACGACTTTTACTTCCTCTAAATGATCAAGTTTGGTCAACTTCCCAGCAACGCCGACGGCCGTGAAGCCACCGCGTGTCGGTCCGAAGACCTCACTAAATCATTCAATCGGTAGTAGCGACGGGCGGTGTGTACAAAGGGCAGGGACGTAATCAACGCGAGCTTATGACTCGCGCTTACTAGGAATTCCTCGTTTATGGGGGATAATTGCAAACCCCAATCCCCAGCACGAAGGAGTTTCAGCGGGTTGCCCGGGCCTCTAGGCCAGGGAGAACATGCTGATTCCTTCAGTGTAGCGCGCGTGCGGCCCAGGACATCTAAGGGCATCACAGACCTGTTATTGCTCAATCTCGTGCGGCTCGAAGCCGCCGGTCCCTCTAAGAAGAATTTTAATACGTCGCCAGTGAGTTGCGCGACACGAGGTCACGCACACCTAAATGACGACGCCTATTTAGCAGGCTAGAGTCTCGTTCGTTACCGGAATTAACCAGACAAATCGCTCCACCAACTAAGAACGGCCATGCACCACCACCCACCGAATCAAGAAAGAGCTGTTAATCTGTCAATCCTTCCGGTGTCCGGGCCTGGTGAGATTTCCCGTGTTGAGTCAAATTAAGCCGCAGGCTCCACTCCTGGTGGTGCCCTTCCGTCAATTCCTTTAAGTTTCAGCTTTGCAACCATACTCCCCCCGGAGTCCAAAATCTTTGGTTTCCCGGAAGCTGCCCGCCGAGCCATTGTAGTAACGTCGGCGGATCGCTAGATGACATATTTACGGTTAGAACTAGGGCGGTATCTAATCGCCTTCGAACCTCTAACTTTCGTTCTTGATTGATGAAAACACCTTTGGCAAATGCTTTCGCTGATGTTCGTCTTGCGACGATCCAAGAATTTCACCTCTAACGTCGCAATACGAATGCCCCCAGTTATCCCTATTAATCATTACCTCGGAGTTCTGAAAACCAACAAAATAGAACCGAGATCATATTCTATTATTCCATGCACGAAATATTCAAGCAGCATTTTGAGCCCGCTTTGAGCACTCTAATTTGTTCAAAGTAAAATTGTCGGCCCACCTCGACACTCACTGAAGAGCACCGCGATAGGATTTTGATATTGAACCGGCGTATTACCGCCGGCTCACCGACGATATGCTCCGCAAACGTGTCAGTATCACCGCGGATGCGGTGCACCGACAGCGCGGCGCACAAATGCAACTACGAGCTTTTTAACCGCAACAATTTTAGTATACGCTATTGGAGCTGGAATTACCGCGGCTGCTGGCACCAGACTTGCCCTCCAATTGTTCCTCGTTAAAATATTTAAAGTGTACTCATTCCGATTACGAGGCCTCGTAAGAGTCCCGTATCGTTATTTTTCGTCACTACCTCCCCGTGCCGGGAGTGGGTAATTTGCGCGCCTGCTGCCTTCCTTGGATGTGGTAGCCGTTTCTCAGGCTCCCTCTCCGGAATCGAACCCTGATTCCCCGTTACCCGTGACAACCATGGTAGTCGCAGAAACTACCATCGAAAGTTGATAAGGCAGACATTTGAAAGATGCGTCGCCGGTACTGGACCATGCGATCGGCAAAAGTTATCCAGATTCATCAAAAGTAACGACTTCAGACGCGAGGCCCTCCGTCGATTGGTTTTGATCTAATAAAAGCACTCATCCCATCACTGGTCAGAGTTCTGATTGCATGTATTAGCTCTAGAATTACCACAGTTATCCAAGTAACTGAGTAAGATCTAAGGAACCAAAACTGATATATTGAGCCATTCGCGGTATCGCCTTAATACGGCTTGCACTGAGACATGCATGGCTTAATCTTTGAGACAAGCATATAACTACTGGCAGGATCAACCAGGGAGCTATCATAGTTGATATACGCGCACACACGTGTGTTGTGTAGTTACACACGCGACACACGCGCGCGCACATATAACAAAACCCCGCGCGTCAACCTTTCGGTCGTCGCTAACGGGCGAGCTCATGAAGAGTCGTTTTTTGGTCGCGAACGCGCTAGCATTTCAACGGTTATATCTCAAACGCGTCAAAAGCACCGTGCGTAAGCATTTTCAGGGTTATTCACAGTCAAGTGAATCACCCCAATTGTGAACGTTCGTACCGAGACGTGTTTCACATTATAAAAGTAATGTTTAACACTTTCGTGTACATTCTCGATTCCGCCCGGAATCTATAGAGTACCTCGCACAAAAGTTTGTGGTAAATTATTTTAAAGGACCGTTCGATTGTATTACACACACGGACACGTACATAAGTAACGATCCGTCGATCCACACCGTTTAACGGACATGTGTTGGTATTATAATAAAAAACTGTATGAACAACGCACACACCAGCAGCACACACGACGCTCACTACAATTCTTCAAAAACACCAAACACTTTGAAAACTCTCGCACGACGATATAAGCGCGTGCGCCGCGCGCGCGCCCGATGCCTTTGACTCTGATAAACGAATCTCATCGTCAAACGCCTCGCCGCCGCGCGCCGCGCGCCGTCTCGTCGCACTACACTTATGCGACGTTCCAACGCCTAACCCTACGGCGCGCAGCGCGCCGCGGCGCGTCGCCATTCGCAGGGTTAACTAGAGTAAAAGGAAAAAAAAAAAAAAAATTTTTTTTGAAGTTCGGCTAATTTTTGGCTTGAAATTGGCGAGCGCGTGAGGGTTAATCGAGCAGGGTCCCGAGGGAGAGGGGCAGGGGAAGAGGGGGGATGAGGAGGGAGTGGGGGGTTGTATTGGAACGGTTTTAGAATGTTACGGGGTTGATGTGTTTTTTTAAGGAGCGATCCGTCGTACAGGGGGTTGAGCTGGATTTTGACGGGATTTCGGGATTAGAGTTATGTAATTATATTTTTTTTTCTGCTCACATCGTTACAATCTATTCAGTACTTCGTACATACAGGCGGTGTACGGGGCAAGGATGGGGTGGAGGCGGGGGTTGCAGGGGTGCAGGGGGTGACGGGGAGGGGGCAGCGGTTGACGTCATTTGATATTATGACGTATCCAATGATAAGAATGAATATATTACGTGTGAACAAATATCACCCTAATTCCAATCAATGGGGACAAAAAAAAACTACATTATACACATACCTTCAGTGAACGTGTCAAATCACAAGAAAAAAAAAGCAACAAAAAAAAATGGCTGACAACGTAAGAGGCGGCCAAGTGTTTGCAACTAATATTAGAACGATTAAATATTTTGGCGACAATTACATCTTTTCGAAAGATCAAAAAAAAAAAAGTGTTAAGGTAGCGAATAAATTACACAAGCCAGTTAAAAATTGTTTAGGTTTAGGTTAGGTTAGATTTGGTGAGGTTAGGTTAGGTTAGGTTTGGTTTGGTTTGGTTTGGTTTGGTTTGGTTTGGTTTGGTTTGGTTTGGTTTGGTTAGGTTAGGTTAGGTTAGGTTAGGTTAAGTTAGGTTAGGTTAGGTTAGGTTAGGTTAGGTTAGGTTAGGTTAGGTTAGGTTTGGTTAGGTTAGGTTAGGTTAGGTTTGGTTTGGTTAGGTTAGCTTAGCTTAGCTTAGCTTAGCTTAGCTTAGCTTAGGTGGTTAGGTTAGGTTAGGTTAGGTTAGGTTAGGTTAGGTTAGGTTAGGTTAGGTTAGGTTAGGTTAGGTTAGGTTAGGTTAGGTTATGTTAGGTCAGGTTAGGTTAGGTTAGGTTGGGTCAGGTTAGGTTAGGTTAGGTTGGGTTAGTAAACAAGTTCATATTTTTTTTTTTCATACAAAAACCATTTCAAATAGAATCTGATGCCCATTTTCTATTTTTTATCCATCAAATTCAGTTACCAAAAGTAAAACTGAATTTAAGGGCAAAAAACAAGTTTTCATAAATTTTCGTTTGGCAGAAGAAAATAATAAACATTTGTGAAAACAGCTTTCCAGTTAGCAAATTCGTTTTAATAGCATAACATACTCTTATAAGCTAAGTTGACGGAGCCCTGCTTCGCAGGGCTCCTATTTTTGAGTGCAGGGTCACAAGGGAACCTAACACAACCTAATAAGTTGCTTAGTATAAATTTGATCTAACAACAAAAATAAAAATAAAGTTGACACAGTAAAACGATGCCAAATGATAATTGGAACAATTATATTATTATTCTGCATTAAAATAAATACATAACATGAAATATAATTAAAAATGTACTTACCTTATTTTGTACCTATGTTTGGAGTCACCGGTGGGTCAGTCGGCGTTCAAAGGGTTAACCCAAAATAAAAACATTATACATATTTAGCCTAGCATTTTGCGCGCAATAAGCGCGCATGCAGGAGTGTTAGATTTGGCGTATTAATATTGCAAAAAGCAAAGATTAGATTAGCAATATATAATATTTTTATGAATGATTAAACGTCAATGTCAACATACATTGACAGAACACGCTTCACACGGTTTATAGGTACAGGTCTACCTACCTGTTTACGTTCACTTACTGTGTCTGGGGTACTTGGATGGTTCACTATCCACCCCAGCCCACGTACTATGACTGTGTAGTGTAGTGCTTGTTGCTTGTTGCTTGTTGTACACTTAGCTTGCGGTGCGGTGGTGCGGTGGTGCGGTGGTGCGGTGGTGCGGTGCCGCGACGCGCGCATCGCGCACGTTGGTGTGGTCGTGTAGTGTAGTGTTGTGTCGTCCTGTGGTGTGTTGGTGTGTATATGTGTATGTACCGACACCAGACGCACAAGCAGATGCAGCCCATACTAACTAGCTACAGAATAGCAACAGTACAAGCTTATACAAGCGAACACCGCCCATAGTAACTAGCAAATATGCCTTAGTAGCTTAAAGCGACGCCCAAGCAGATGCAGACTTACAAGCAAATATCAACTACAAGCCACCGCTCCAGTACAAACTTGCTACTGATTCCACCGCCTCCTAGTAATTTAAAGGCAGACGCCCAAGCTCTTACTACAAACAGTAATATATAGACACTCCCTATGCAAACCAACATCTCCCTCAGTAACTAGCAATTATGTATGAAAATAGCATTATTTCTAGTACAAACCAACACCTCTCTTAGTAACTTATACAAAGCGACGCCCAAGCAGATGCAGTAAAGCAAAGACATACAATACATGAGAAACTAACAGACTTTCTCTCTATAATACAGTAATTCAAAGCAATTCCAAGACACTTCCATACCCTCTAGTAACTTATACAAGGCGACGACGCACAAGCAGATGCAATATTCTCTCAGTACAAACAGTACTAAAAGACACTTCTAATACGAACCAATATCTCCCTCAATAAAAAGCGATTATGTGTCAAAATAGCAAGCATTCTCTCAAAAATTTGCCATTTGTACTACAAACCTACGACTGATTCCAACACTCCCAAGTAACTAAGCTTGTACTGGCGGCGGCGCCCAAGCAGATGCACACCTGCGAACAGAATATGTTTCAAAACTAACACTATATAAGAATTGTGAGCCCATTACAATGCTCCTAGGTCCATTCAGTCATTAGCGACTTTCTTGCACAATTATAACAAAGGGACAAAGGCGACATTGCGTCGACCGGCTCCTACACCTGAACATTTTTCATACATAATAGAAACTCTTTTGATTGTTTTATACTTTTTCAAGTAGGAACATCTGACCGACTACATTATCTAAACTCTTTGGAGCTATACCGACCAAACTTTTTAGACACAATAAAACCTACTTTTTCTGTCTTATTGAAGTATCATACTTCTTGTTGGAAGCATTTTTAACCTGTATGAATTATGTATTTTTTGTCTCTTTTTAGCAAATTAGATGTGTAAAATTATTAAAAATCCAAGTTTTATGAAAACAGTAAGGGTTACTTTTGCTTATATTGACGATATATCATCATTTTATTTGAATATTTATAAACATTTTTTTTTGCTTTTCCTTATATATGTGAGTATTTAGCGCCTAGTTGTATTAGTATATTGTTCCCGCGCGGCGCCCAAGAAGCTCTGTAACAATGAAACAAATATGTGTGAAATCAGTATATGGCACGTTTTTTGAACACAATAAAAATTACTTGGTCTATTTTATTAAATCAATGTGATTTTTTTCTTGTTACTATGGCACTTGTATAATCATTGATTTCTTACTGTATGTAACAAACTGGCGCTGGATTTCATCAGTATATGAGTCTCGACCGGCGCCCGAACGTACCTGAAATAAAGACATAAATATTAGTAAAGTTTGCAATATACACGTTTTCTGAACATGATAAAAATTACTAGGAGTATTTTATTTGGCTTTTATATGATTTAGCTGACATAAGGTTTGTGAAATGACTGTTGTTTTTTTCTTTTCTAGATGAATTACTCGGGGATGACATATTGATGTTTGGGGAATCTTTTTGCTGAAATCAGTAAATTACACCTATGTATCACTAGCCAGCGGCATGTCTGCGTGTAGGGATCACGAATAAAATTTGCCAGGTACTTTATTTTGAATTTTTTTTTTTGTCTTTTTTAATTATTTTTTTTATTTTCTCGAGCGAATATCTCTTGGTAGGTGCAAAAATTTCGTGATTTTTCATCGTGGCGTCGACCTAAATTTTTTTTTTCTTTATTTAATTTTTGTGCCATACCTATTTATTTTGTTCGCGCGAATTTGTCTTGGTAGGCGCAAAAAAATCGAACTTTTTTTTTTCTTTTTTTAAAAACATTTTTTTTTGTAACAAAATCTCAGTTGCCGTTGGTGGTAATATATATTTAGGTGCAAAAATATTGTGACTTTTTGGAATTGTGTCGTTGTGTTTAAGAATGTATGTACCTATATTGTATGTGTAACTGACTTGTTATATTGTGTGTGTCGTAAATAAGTATAATAAGTATCATGTATTAGGTGAAATACACTTGTATATGGCTCAGAAATAGTACTAAAGTTTGTGTTAAGACTTGTACAATGTGTTGATATTATTTGGTAAAGATGACTTATAACCATCCTATGTTTACATGATTAGCAATATATTACAAGCTTGTACGTATAAACGGATGCAATTTTTTCACATTTTGATTTATATTGACGATGTGGTGTGTTTATGTATCTCAAGTAGTTGGTTTTCTTTCAAAGTGGATTATTTCCAAGTCCCAGGGTGGTATTAAGTTGTAACAGCGGCCAAAGCGCGTAGTTCGTGTATTAATTTCAGCGGGCAGGAGAAAAAATTTCGTTTTTAAAACCGCAGAGTTAAAGTCGACAGTAGTCGTTCGTGTATTGATCGATAGTTGTTCGTGTATTAATTTCTGTCGAACGGAACTTGGACAGTTTAAACAGAGTATTATCGCGCGTAGTTCGTGTATTAACGACGAAGCAAAAGTATATCCCGTGTGTGCACAACAAGCACAACATATAAAGTACACAGCAAAGTGTACAATATATGCACGCGATATTATATCATCGTCCTCGGACGAATCACCTGGCGTAGGGCTGAGTCTCAACAGATCGCAGCACGACGCTGCTCTACCGAGCACAACACCCCGCCAGGAACGGAAGTCGTCTACAGACTATTCCGAGCCCCGACATCGAACTGAGGTAGATTCGGACCTTCAGAGCCGTGATGCACGCGTTAAACGGACAGCATCGATCTCTGCGATCCAAATGGGCTTCGACGTCGCACCTCACGGAGTGAAGCGCGACTAGTAAAGTCACATTGTTTAGAGCCTCCCGACTCTCGGGGCTCCACAGTGAGCATATCCTTGCCGGATTCGGCTAGGCTGGCTTCGGCCTTAGAGGCGTTCAGGCATAATCCCGCGGATGGTAGCTTCGCACCACCGGCCGCTCGGCCGAGTGCATGAACCAAATGTCCGAAACTGCGGTTCCTCTCGTACTGAGCAGTATTACTATCGCAACGACAAGCCATCAGTAGGGTAAAACTAACCTGTCTCACGACGGTCTAAACCCAGCTCACGTTCCCTTTTGATGGGTGAACAATCCAACGCTTGGCGAATTTTGCTTCGCAATGATAGGAAGAGCCGACATCGAAGGATCAAAAAGCAACGTCGCTATGAACGCTTGGCTGCCACAAGCCAGTTATCCCTGTGGTAACTTTTCTGGCACCTCTTGCTAAAAACTCTTTATACTAAAGGATCGATAGGCCGTGCTTTCGCAGTCCCTATGCGTACTGAACATCTGGATCAAGCCAGCTTTTGCCCTTTTGCTCCACGCGAGGTTTCTGTCCTCGCTGAGCTGGCCTTAGGACACCTGCGTTATTCTTTGACAGATGTACCGCCCCAGTCAAACTACCCGCCTGGCAGTGTCCTCGAACCGGATCACGCGGGAGTTGTACGGCAACGAGCGTTTCCGCCACGTCGCCACTCTGCACGCTTGGAACGAAACACCGTGCGCTCGCCGATATTATCGACCGCGCACCGCTTCCGCCCAACCGAGTAAGTAATGAAACAATGAAAGTAGTGGTTTTTCAGCGTCGACGGCGAACCGCCTCCCACTTATGCTACACCTCTCATGTCTCCTTACAATGCCAGACTAGAGTCAAGCTCAACAGGGTCTTCTTTCCCCGCTGATTCTCCCAAGCCCGTTCCCTTGGCTGTGGTTTCGCTAGATAGTAGATAGGGACATTCCCTCCTCCACCTCATGGTCCCACCACCCATATGGGTATATGGACCGAATCATGGGAGAGACGCGCGGTACTTGCTGTATGCTCTTTCCCGCGCGCCCGTTGTAAACTCCCTACAAATTACGTCCCTTTGCCACTCTCCCCATTCAGGGGCGGCTCTACTATGCGAGTAGGCTAGGCGCTGTTAGTACAGCTGTCGACACATTCACAGCTTCGTCGTCGGCCTGGGTCCGATTCTCCTCCTCGAGGCTTCTCCTCGTCCTGTACCAATGATGCGCGAAGTTTCTCAACCGCCGAAAGTTCGCCTCGGAGTTCACGAGCTCGGCGTAAAAAGGAGGGCCCTCTGGACTGGTGATCCCATCCATCATCTCTTTTCTAATATCCTCGTAAAGGGGGCATCGCCACAAAATGTGGTCCAAACATTCGTCCTCTTCGCCGCAATAGCACACGCTTTCCTCACTCAGCTTCATGTCATACAATCTCTTTCTAAAACATCCGTGACCTGTCAAAACTTGCGAGACTTGATAGTCCGGCTCGACCCAAGTATACTTGAGTCGGGCCGCCACGTCCGGGAAGAACCGATAGAGCTCCCTACCCTTCTCCTCACCTTCCCATCTCTGTTGCCATGCGGCAACAGCCTCCTGCGAAATTTGTCTGCTCTCGGCCCTAAAGTCGTCTCTGGCTAGGTGTCGACAATCATCGATCCTGCCTGCCCGGCTTACCTCGAGGTCAGCTGGTAGCACTCCCGCTAATACGGGGAGAGCCGCGGTGCTAACGGACCTATAGGCCTTAGTTAGCAGAATCAGCGCAGGTCTTTGCGTCCTTAACAACACGCTTCTAACCATGAACGTGGTCGTTCGTTTCCACCAACACCCCGCGGCGTACGTCAGTATCGCGGCATAGGTGCCGCGATATAGGACCTTGAGGGCCCTATAACGCACACCCCAGGAGGAGGCGGATATTCGCGACATCTTTCCGAATGCTGCTGCGGCACGTTCCCCTATGGACTCTGCATGTTCCCTGAAGGACATGCTTGAGTCGATTACCACACCCAGAACCTTTGTCGACTGCACGCTCTTGACTGAGGTCCCATTGAGTCTGATGGTCGGCGGGCGGCCAGGCATCTTCCCCTTCAATGTCATAGAGTATGACTTTGAGGGGGAGAAGCCTAGCCGGTTCCGCTGGCCCCACTGGCTAATGAGGTCCATGGCGCATGAGGCTGAAGCCTCGATGCCGGCGCGAGATTTAGACTCAATGAGGACTGTAACATCATCGGCGTACGCGACAAGTTGAACTCCGTCTGGGTATGGTAACCGAAACAAATCGTCCATGAGTAGGTTCCACAGAGAGGGTCCCAAAACTGAGCCCTGCGGGCAGCCCATAGTCAGTGGCTTCCACACAACCCCACTGCCGACGAAGAGACCAGCCCGGCGGTTGGTAAAATAGCCGACCAACATCCGATAGATGTTGGGCGGGCACCCGCCTTGCTTCGCCTTCAGCAGGATCATGGGCCACCACGCGTTGTCAAAGGCGCCTGAGATGTCCAGGAATAATGCCTGGACGTATTTAGCCTGGCTGGAGGCAACTACGTCCTGAAGGGATCGTAGTGCAGATAACGTTGAGCGACCTCGAGAGAAACCGTGCTGGCAGGTCGAGATGTTGCGCGAGATGGAAGGTGCGCACTGGAGCATGACCCGTTCCAAGATCTTACCTAGGACCGAAAGGAGCGTGATAGGGCGATACGCTTTAGGATCGGTCAGCGGTTTGCCGTTGCCTTTCGGCAGGACAATGAGCCGGCCGTCCTTCCACGTATCTGGAAAGGTGCCCTCCTCAACGCAGAGGCCGAAAATACGCGTTAGCTCGGAGGAAGCTACGTGCCACACATGTTTTACTATGCGGGCGGTGATCCCATCGATACCGGGTGCCGTGTTGGGTAAGTCCCTGACTATATTTCCCACCACATTCAATGATGGGGGGGGCGCGTCACGACCCGAGGGCGCGCAGGCCGCCAATAGGCGCACCTTGCGGTGGTAAGCGCTATCCGCGCTGGGGTCGTCGTCCGGGCAGAGGGCCTTGACTAGAACCCCCATGGCGGTCCGCGCGTCCCCGGCAAATCCCTCCGAGAACCTGGTGCCGTTGATGACGTTGGGGGGCGGTCTCGCCCGCCCACTAGCCACCCGGTATGCCAGTCCCCAAGGGTCCCGGTTACCGTCGCCAGCAAGTCCCCGGAAGAAATCGGTCTGCGCCTTCCCCATCAGGGCCCTGTAGCTATTGCGGCGCTCGTGAAAATCCTTACGCGCAATCTCCTCAAACACCCCCATACCTCTTTTTCGAGCTGTCTGCCATACTTTTCTCGCTTTATTGACTTTCTTACGTGCAGTCTCCAGTGCTGGAGACCACCACTCGTATCCCTTAACTTTCTTACTATTACTACATTCACCCAAACACTCAGTCGCAGTCCTGGCAATCATGTCTGTAAAAACCTTGCTAATCACACTCGCAGGCTTCCTCCAGTCAATACGTCCCACACGTTCGTGGATCACAGTCTGAAAGCGTCCCCAGTCCACGCCGCGCTCGCGGAACCTCCTCGGCTCCCCCAGCGGTTCCGCGGCTGTAGATGTAGACGTAGACCGTGTGCCACCCAATCCGTAAGTTATCAGCCTGTGGTCGCTGGTGCTGACAAATTCGTGGACCTTCCAATTTATTAACGTGACACCTCTTGTTGTCAGTGTCAAGTCTATGTTAGACTCACCGTTGACCGTGGAGAAGGTGTGGGGTTGGTCCTCTGTGTTGTTGATGATGAGGCCACGGCCAACGATGAAGTCTTCCATCTGACGTCTCCTATGGTTCACGTCGCTACCTCTTCCTTGGTAGTTCCGTGGGCTACAGTGCCACATTGGTGAGTGTGCATTTGTGTCAGCGCCTATCAGCACTCGGTGACCTCGCAGGGCGTCCAGTACCATATTTAGGTGATGTAGGTGAATGGCGATGTCATCCGAGTACTGGAAGTAGGCGCTGACAAGATACAGCGACGCGTCCGGTGTTGCAGAGGTGTGCGGGCTCAGGTCTAGGTGGCACACGGTGCAGTGGCTATTGCTGAGGTGCGTAAGTAGGGCGCACGGAATGTCACGGCGAAGCAGTAGTAGTCCGGCCTTGGGGTGATGTTGTGTCGAGCTGTTGTCATCGCCGGCAGAAATCCAGATCGGACCGGCGGCGGTGGTGAGGTGAGGCATGGAATGCGGTTCTTGGACAAGAACCGCATCCAGCCCCATTCCCCCCGCTATGGAGGGCAGCTCCGCTGTTGCCACCGCCGATCCCTGCAGGTTGAGCTGTCCAATTTTAATGGTGGCCATAATCAGTAGTCGCTAATTTACGGCCCTCGGCGTGGCGTCTGGCCGGGCAGTCCCGCGCGTTGGTCTTATGGTCGGCGCCTTTGCGCCCCAGCTTTTTACACGTCGCACACGTCGAGTGCTTCGCCTGACATTCGGAGTTCTTGTGCCCGTCCTCCCCGCAGTTCCCGCACGTCATAGTTTTGGAGCGGCAGTATTTGTCGGGGTGCCCGAACATTTGACAGCGGCGGCAGCAGGTAACTTCGATGTGGTCATTGACCTCTACCACATCCCATCCGACGTATACTCGCCCACGCTCGACGAGCTTCTCACGCAGCGCTGGTGCGCACTCGCATATCCACATTTTCCTGTTATTTCGTCTATTTCTGTTGAACAGTGGTCGGATTTGTTTAGTAACCTCTTCGATGGGCATGTCCTTTAGATTTTGTTCATGGAGGTGGGCGAGTATCTCGTTAGGCTTGAGGTCCGCGTCTACTCCCGATAAGGAGATGAGTGGCTGGTGTTCTCGCGGTTCCGTAACCCTCAGCGTTGCTGGTACCGCCGCTCTCAACAGGCGCGCGTCTTCTTCCGACGGGGTCTCTACGATGAGCCCCGCCCCTCCCATCTTCCGGACGCCATGCACCCGGAAGCCTTGTGCAGCAGGATCGACGCTCGCTCTCAGCACCTTCTTAGTTTCTTCAGCGGTCTTAATGGTTTCCCTCTGGTCCTCTGCGGGGAAGACTGCCACTGCTGGACCCAGGCGTGTAGGCATAGGCACCGGCTCAGTATTCCTGCCTATTTTCAATGCGCCTGCATAGCTAACTTGAGCCGGCCCGGAGTATTGTCCGATGTTGTGCAACGAGGATGAAGTTTGTTGTTGTTGCGACGCCTGCGCCTGTGCGGCGCGCTCTTCTGCTACTGCAGCCCGCTGCTCAGCAGCCGCGAGTCTTGCGACGAGGTGCATCACAACGGAGCTGACATTGTTTACGTAGTATCCGATTGCAGCAATTTCGTCCTTATTGAGTTTGCTTGTTTTGGAGCGGACGGCCTCCATTATCCCGCCGGTCGCTTCTGTGGCGAGGTCAACAAGTTCCGCCGAAGTGGCGGAGGATGCAGGCACGGGGGTGACCGGTGTTGTCGGTGGCGCCGCAGTGGTGATAGCCTCCGCGGCCAACTCAGGCTGGGTGGCCGTTTGTTTGCGCGCAGGGGCTACTTTGCGCCTGGTCTGCTCCGGCATTTCTTGAGGCGAGGTCATCAGCCGCTTTCCACCTGCCTGTGACGGCATGTGCACGGCGGGCTGCGTCTGGACTGGCGAGGCGTAGGGCGTGCTAAACATGCCCGGGGGCGTACGTAGGAGCGAACTCCTCGGGTTGAAGACGGCCGCGGCTTCACCCGCGGGCGCGGACTCAGGGTCTGCGCGCCGCTGGCGATCGGCGTCCTCTTCCTCCATAAGGCACCTCTTTATTAATACCAATTAACCAACTAGACTAACACTTGGAGTAATTTGTAAGTGTCTGGGACTTAGAAAATTTTTCACTTGTAATCGATCGAAAATTTTTCTAAGTCCTGGGGACTTAGAAAATTTCGCGAAATTTCTGAAAAAATGTTAGTTTTATTTTTCAGGTCCGGGACACTTTCTAAAGATAACTGCACACACAAATAACGTTAGAAGCGCAATTGTCAAAAATTATAAAAGTCACTATCTTCGGTAAGGTCCGCCGACGGTATATCCGTTGCACACTCGTACTGTTAAGTGTTAATACACGAAAAACAAGTACAAGTACGGTGCACGGGCCGTCGACACACACCAACAGTCACTTACCCGGGGCCACTGAACAGTGGCCCTGGTATGAGTCCTAGTCTGCACACGCCGCGTGGATGGGTGGCGGCCGCAGGTTAAGGCACCGGGCCGCACACGCCGCACGGATGGGTGTGCAGAAACGAAGTCGCGCGCACCGCGCGGATGGGTTCGCACCACGCTCGCACGCAGCAGAGACTAAGTCTCGGCGGGCGACGCGGTCAAGCACGCCGGTCGCACACGCCGCGTGGATGGGTGGCCGCAGAGCTGTCACACTGACGCACAGGCACTCGCGGTTCACAATAAAGCCTCCAGAGGCGTCCGTGTCGCGGAGGGCAAGCGTCACTGTCGCGGAGGGATAGAGCGTCACTAGCGCGGGGGGTAAAGCGTCACAAAGCG
>CALYKY020000179.1:72500-77500 GCA_944739405.2 Euclidia mi
TAATCATTACCTCGGAGTTCTGAAAACCAACAAAATAGAACCGAGATCATATTCTATTATTCCATGCACGAAATATTCAAGCAGCATTTTGAGCCCGCTTTGAGCACTCTAATTTGTTCAAAGTAAAATTGTCGGCCCACCTCGACACTCACTGAAGAGCACCGCGATAGGATTTTGATATTGAACCGGCGTATTACCGCCGGCTCACCGACGATATGCTCCGCAAACGTGTCAGTATCACCGCGGATGCGGTGCACCGACAGCGCGGCGCACAAATGCAACTACGAGCTTTTTAACCGCAACAATTTTAGTATACGCTATTGGAGCTGGAATTACCGCGGCTGCTGGCACCAGACTTGCCCTCCAATTGTTCCTCGTTAAAATATTTAAAGTGTACTCATTCCGATTACGAGGCCTCGTAAGAGTCCCGTATCGTTATTTTTCGTCACTACCTCCCCGTGCCGGGAGTGGGTAATTTGCGCGCCTGCTGCCTTCCTTGGATGTGGTAGCCGTTTCTCAGGCTCCCTCTCCGGAATCGAACCCTGATTCCCCGTTACCCGTGACAACCATGGTAGTCGCAGAAACTACCATCGAAAGTTGATAAGGCAGACATTTGAAAGATGCGTCGCCGGTACTGGACCATGCGATCGGCAAAAGTTATCCAGATTCATCAAAAGTAACGACTTCAGACGCGAGGCCCTCCGTCGATTGGTTTTGATCTAATAAAAGCACTCATCCCATCACTGGTCAGAGTTCTGATTGCATGTATTAGCTCTAGAATTACCACAGTTATCCAAGTAACTGAGTAAGATCTAAGGAACCAAAACTGATATATTGAGCCATTCGCGGTATCGCCTTAATACGGCTTGCACTGAGACATGCATGGCTTAATCTTTGAGACAAGCATATAACTACTGGCAGGATCAACCAGGGAGCTATCATAGTTGATATACGCGCACACACGTGTGTTGTGTAGTTACACACGCGACACACGCGCGCGCACATATAACAAAACCCCGCGCGTCAACCTTTCGGTCGTCGCTAACGGGCGAGCTCATGAAGAGTCGTTTTTTGGTCGCGAACGCGCTAGCATTTCAACGGTTATATCTCAAACGCGTCAAAAGCACCGTGCGTAAGCATTTTCAGGGTTATTCACAGTCAAGTGAATCACCCCAATTGTGAACGTTCGTACCGAGACGTGTTTCACATTATAAAAGTAATGTTTAACACTTTCGTGTACATTCTCGATTCCGCCCGGAATCTATAGAGTACCTCGCACAAAAGTTTGTGGTAAATTATTTTAAAGGACCGTTCGATTGTATTACACACACGGACACGTACATAAGTAACGATCCGTCGATCCACACCGTTTAACGGACATGTGTTGGTATTATAATAAAAAACTGTATGAACAACGCACACACCAGCAGCACACACGACGCTCACTACAATTCTTCAAAAACACCAAACACTTTGAAAACTCTCGCACGACGATATAAGCGCGTGCGCCGCGCGCGCGCCCGATGCCTTTGACTCTGATAAACGAATCTCATCGTCAAACGCCTCGCCGCCGCGCGCCGCGCGCCGTCTCGTCGCACTACACTTATGCGACGTTCCAACGCCTAACCCTACGGCGCGCAGCGCGCCGCGGCGCGTCGCCATTCGCAGGGTTAACTAGAGTAAAAGGAAAAAAAAAAAAAAAATTTTTTTTGAAGTTCGGCTAATTTTTGGCTTGAAATTGGCGAGCGCGTGAGGGTTAATCGAGCAGGGTCCCGAGGGAGAGGGGCAGGGGAAGAGGGGGGATGAGGAGGGAGTGGGGGGTTGTATTGGAACGGTTTTAGAATGTTACGGGGTTGATGTGTTTTTTTAAGGAGCGATCCGTCGTACAGGGGGTTGAGCTGGATTTTGACGGGATTTCGGGATTAGAGTTATGTAATTATATTTTTTTTTCTGCTCACATCGTTACAATCTATTCAGTACTTCGTACATACAGGCGGTGTACGGGGCAAGGATGGGGTGGAGGCGGGGGTTGCAGGGGTGCAGGGGGTGACGGGGAGGGGGCAGCGGTTGACGTCATTTGATATTATGACGTATCCAATGATAAGAATGAATATATTACGTGTGAACAAATATCACCCTAATTCCAATCAATGGGGACAAAAAAAAACTACATTATACACATACCTTCAGTGAACGTGTCAAATCACAAGAAAAAAAAAGCAACAAAAAAAAATGGCTGACAACGTAAGAGGCGGCCAAGTGTTTGCAACTAATATTAGAACGATTAAATATTTTGGCGACAATTACATCTTTTCGAAAGATCAAAAAAAAAAAAGTGTTAAGGTAGCGAATAAATTACACAAGCCAGTTAAAAATTGTTTAGGTTTAGGTTAGGTTAGATTTGGTGAGGTTAGGTTAGGTTAGGTTTGGTTTGGTTTGGTTTGGTTTGGTTTGGTTTGGTTTGGTTTGGTTTGGTTTGGTTAGGTTAGGTTAGGTTAGGTTAGGTTAAGTTAGGTTAGGTTAGGTTAGGTTAGGTTAGGTTAGGTTAGGTTAGGTTAGGTTTGGTTAGGTTAGGTTAGGTTAGGTTTGGTTTGGTTAGGTTAGCTTAGCTTAGCTTAGCTTAGCTTAGCTTAGCTTAGGTGGTTAGGTTAGGTTAGGTTAGGTTAGGTTAGGTTAGGTTAGGTTAGGTTAGGTTAGGTTAGGTTAGGTTAGGTTAGGTTAGGTTATGTTAGGTCAGGTTAGGTTAGGTTAGGTTGGGTCAGGTTAGGTTAGGTTAGGTTGGGTTAGTAAACAAGTTCATATTTTTTTTTTTCATACAAAAACCATTTCAAATAGAATCTGATGCCCATTTTCTATTTTTTATCCATCAAATTCAGTTACCAAAAGTAAAACTGAATTTAAGGGCAAAAAACAAGTTTTCATAAATTTTCGTTTGGCAGAAGAAAATAATAAACATTTGTGAAAACAGCTTTCCAGTTAGCAAATTCGTTTTAATAGCATAACATACTCTTATAAGCTAAGTTGACGGAGCCCTGCTTCGCAGGGCTCCTATTTTTGAGTGCAGGGTCACAAGGGAACCTAACACAACCTAATAAGTTGCTTAGTATAAATTTGATCTAACAACAAAAATAAAAATAAAGTTGACACAGTAAAACGATGCCAAATGATAATTGGAACAATTATATTATTATTCTGCATTAAAATAAATACATAACATGAAATATAATTAAAAATGTACTTACCTTATTTTGTACCTATGTTTGGAGTCACCGGTGGGTCAGTCGGCGTTCAAAGGGTTAACCCAAAATAAAAACATTATACATATTTAGCCTAGCATTTTGCGCGCAATAAGCGCGCATGCAGGAGTGTTAGATTTGGCGTATTAATATTGCAAAAAGCAAAGATTAGATTAGCAATATATAATATTTTTATGAATGATTAAACGTCAATGTCAACATACATTGACAGAACACGCTTCACACGGTTTATAGGTACAGGTCTACCTACCTGTTTACGTTCACTTACTGTGTCTGGGGTACTTGGATGGTTCACTATCCACCCCAGCCCACGTACTATGACTGTGTAGTGTAGTGCTTGTTGCTTGTTGCTTGTTGTACACTTAGCTTGCGGTGCGGTGGTGCGGTGGTGCGGTGGTGCGGTGGTGCGGTGCCGCGACGCGCGCATCGCGCACGTTGGTGTGGTCGTGTAGTGTAGTGTTGTGTCGTCCTGTGGTGTGTTGGTGTGTATATGTGTATGTACCGACACCAGACGCACAAGCAGATGCAGCCCATACTAACTAGCTACAGAATAGCAACAGTACAAGCTTATACAAGCGAACACCGCCCATAGTAACTAGCAAATATGCCTTAGTAGCTTAAAGCGACGCCCAAGCAGATGCAGACTTACAAGCAAATATCAACTACAAGCCACCGCTCCAGTACAAACTTGCTACTGATTCCACCGCCTCCTAGTAATTTAAAGGCAGACGCCCAAGCTCTTACTACAAACAGTAATATATAGACACTCCCTATGCAAACCAACATCTCCCTCAGTAACTAGCAATTATGTATGAAAATAGCATTATTTCTAGTACAAACCAACACCTCTCTTAGTAACTTATACAAAGCGACGCCCAAGCAGATGCAGTAAAGCAAAGACATACAATACATGAGAAACTAACAGACTTTCTCTCTATAATACAGTAATTCAAAGCAATTCCAAGACACTTCCATACCCTCTAGTAACTTATACAAGGCGACGACGCACAAGCAGATGCAATATTCTCTCAGTACAAACAGTACTAAAAGACACTTCTAATACGAACCAATATCTCCCTCAATAAAAAGCGATTATGTGTCAAAATAGCAAGCATTCTCTCAAAAATTTGCCATTTGTACTACAAACCTACGACTGATTCCAACACTCCCAAGTAACTAAGCTTGTACTGGCGGCGGCGCCCAAGCAGATGCACACCTGCGAACAGAATATGTTTCAAAACTAACACTATATAAGAATTGTGAGCCCATTACAATGCTCCTAGGTCCATTCAGTCATTAGCGACTTTCTTGCACAATTATAACAAAGGGACAAAGGCGACATTGCGTCGACCGGCTCCTACACCTGAACATTTTTCATACATAATAGAAACTCTTTTGATTGTTTTATACTTTTTCAAGTAGGAACATCTGACCGACTACATTATCTAAACTCTTTGGAGCTATACCGACCAAACTTTTTAGACACAATAAAACCTACTTTTTCTGTCTTATTGAAGTATCATACTTCTTGTTGGAAGCATTTTTAACCTGTATGAATTATGTATTTTTTGTCTCTTTTTAGCAAATTAGATGTGTAAAATTATTAAAAATCCAAGTTTTATGAAAACAGTAAGGGTTACTTTTGCTTATATTGACGATATATCATCATTTTATTTGAATATTTATAAACATTTTTTTTTGCTTTTCCTTATATATGTGAGTATTTAGCGCCTAGTTGTATTA